>SNQJ01S0027700.1:30994-82828 GCA_010110895.2 Picea sitchensis
ATGAAGTAAAGCAATGCATATATATTCTTAAGCAATACAGAAATTAATCAATGGCTCATACACAGAATACACAGAGATATTTACCGGAAACCCTCAACCGGGAAAACCTTTCTTTTTCATTATATTGAATTTCACCATTCGCCATACAATATATACAATGTTTTTAGGTATTCTGTAGATACCAAAACCCTAATCCCTTAATCCGGGATTAATTTACAAATCAACTAAAAATAGCAAAATCCGTACGGACTGCCAGACGCAGTTGTCGTAGCGCACCCACACACACACACATGCAAAGAATATAACACATACCCAACACTTTTTGGGATTTGGGAATATGTAATGGGTATGGGATGTCGGCCCATGGGCTTACCCATGTTTAGGCCTATTTTGTATGTATAAATAGAAGGCTAGGCGACGTAAGAAGGAGAGTTGTGCAATTTGGCTAAGTGCTAAGAGTTGGATCTGTGTGATCAAGAATTGTAAGGCTTCGTGCATACTATGTGAGACTTGCAGAGCTAAGTGCAAGTCATTGTAAGAGACTCTGAAGGGATTTGTGATGTAACGCAAGGAAGGAGGATCTAGTGAACTGCGCAGATCTCCTGTACTATGAAGATTAAGGGTTTTTTTGGCTCTTTGCATGTAGATGACTGATTGAAGCTAATAAAGAAGAAGAGTTGTTGGATGTATCCCCATGGCAGGGCTGAACCACGTAAATACTATGTTATTCTTCTTTGTGCGATGTTCTGATGTATTTATGTGTTATTTGCTAAGTGCTTGATATAGATAGATAGATAGATCTGTTTATGATTTATGCTTATGATGAATCTGGATATTAGATCTGATATAGGTGAATGTGCTTAGTGCTTGAATCTGCCAAATCTGATCCATTTATTTATGCTACGTGCTTAGATACGTTAGATCAGGGTGAATGTTTCGATGCTCTGTTTTATCTGTGAAGTAGACATTGGTTAAATAATAATGAACTGGTAGTGATAAGTGCTCTATTAAGTATTATAATCACATATCTCTGTCCCAGCTAAGGTTGCAGACACCTGAGTCCTGCAACCACCCCTGCCTCTACCTCGGGTGAGAATTCATCTGCTTCGCAGGTGTTGCCGAAAGGGCCGGTAGTTAGGGTTTTGTTGGTGCATTTTTGTAGTGTTGAACCCTGGGTCTACCCCTGTGCCAACAAATGGTTCCGTTGTCAAGACCTGAAACTGTGATTTCTAGGAACTAAGGAAGAATAAGCATTTTGCAAAGATCTAACCTGAAATTGTGAAATATTTGTGCGTAGATCTGTTGCTCTAGTGTGTAGTACTCTACTTAGTTTGATAAGTTTGCGCTGAGGAAAATAAGTCTAATCTGAAGAAAAGAGGTAAGATTTGAAAGCTTTGTGCTCTGAGAAAGGCAAAAGTGAGACTTTTTGATTAAAAGAGGTAAGATCTGAAAGCTTTGTGCTCTGATAAAGGTAAGAATATTGAAAAGTTCTAGATCTACAAAAAATATGCCCCATTGCATTACGTTTATCATACGCACCGCTTAAACCAAAAAACAAATTAAAATTTTAAAGAAGGTAAACAATTATTTAAAATTAGAAAAAAAAATGCGGTGTGTATACGTTCCCTACACACAACGGTGCATGTAACTAAGATAGTCGCACCGTCACATAAACTTTAACAAATTTTTGAGTATGGAACTTTATAACGGTGTGTTGTGGTCATTACTATCGCACCAGACATAGTGCCACCAAACATTTACTGGGTCCACCGCAACACAATGATACATTTCTCAGCGGTGCATTTGGTAAACATGAATGCTCTAGTGTGCACATTTACCAATGCACTACGTAAAATATATTTGATAAGGTCGGTGTGCTATGTACTTTAACGCTCTTGTGCGTTATCTATACTTTGGTGTGCCACCCCACCAGTGAAATGATTTTCTTTGGTGCGTCGTTAAATAGATGCACTAGTGTGTTTATGTTTACCAATGCACCGCCAACAAATGTAACAAGGTACGTGGTGCACCCTGTAAATTTATAGGTCGCACTGTACACGGTGTGAGCCGAGAGCCTGGAACGCACCGCGTAGTTTTTTTTTTCTTTTAACACTTAAAATTTCACTCAATTTTAAATTTTAAACCGGTGAAAACTTAAGTTATGAAGAAACAAGGAGATTACATCGACATTTTGTCATCAGGGAGGCATGGTTGTGACATACTCAAAAAAACTAAATTTTCCCACTATTTGGAAAATATCAAAATTCACACACCTAACAATAGATGAAAGGAACACAACCAAGGAAAGAACCAATGGAAGACACTTCAGAAAGGAAAAGGTTACACTAATGCTTTTGAGCTCTACAAAACTGAGAATGGTAAAAATGATTTTTACCGTTGGTGATTTTCTTAATAAAACATATTCTGGTGCACCCAATTCACAACTGCATCGAGCCATACATGTTTAATGAGTGCACCGATTATATATTTTAAAAAAGAAATCCCCTAACACAGTGCACGTGTGTTTGTGTGCGCACCAGTGCATATACGACTCCATAGCGCACCACCTTTTATTTTTTTGAAAAACTACAATAGTGCAGAAATTGTTTTTAAGCATGACACGATGCAGTATAATAATAGATGCCCTGGTGAGCTTGGATTTATAGAGCGCATCGCCTAAATTTGGAAATTAACCCTAACACGGTGCTCCATATTGGAGCATCGGTGCACATGATACAATAGAGGGCACCCACATATTGTTTTGACACAATCCTACATTGTTGCGTAAATGTTTTTTATTTAACCATATGATGGTGCACTCTACTAATAACGCACCGATGCTTCTAGTGTTATGTTCCGCACCATGTATTTTTAAAAGAATGATATTACAGTGCGTCATTATTTCCTAGTGCATCCTCATTTCCATAGTGCATCGGATAATATTGTTCTTTATTTGAAATATCCCTACTACGGTGCGCTAGTTTTGAGGCAACCGATGTGCCTGTTGTCGAAAACGCACCGGTGCATTATGTACTTATAAAAGCACCAATGTAAAAACATCCGCTAAAACCTCTGACCACTCACCTCCGCTAGTATCATCAACTATAAATGGATTTTTGGGATATTTTTATAGCCACATTAAATGAGAAAGAAGCTATGGAAAATGAGTTTCTAGACTAAGGGGATGTTGCTTAGAGAATTATAGGGAAAGGAGGCTTTATTTATCCTGGCAGCATAACTTTGCACCAAGGGACTTGTGTTTTATATTTATCCCTCTATGGTTGTTTTATATCTTCCCAAAGAGGTTTGGGGAGTTGGATTACATTATGTATGGGCAAGGTTCACTAGGAAACGAGTCCAACCGAAAAAACCGCCCGAAAACACATAATTATTTTATTTTTCACCAAAAATGAGGGCATTTGTGGGTTGCAGTGAGAAAAGGCATTGATGTCCATGTGTTGCACTAGGGAAACATGTGGATATTCTCTTAAAGCATGCTTTTTAGATGATTTTGGAGGTGACTTTTAGGGAAAAGTTTAGCAAACATTGGGAAAGTACGATACGATCAGTTTGAATGGAAATATCACTTCATTATAACGTAGAGTATGTGGATCATAAACATGTTTGGTTGGAACACTCTTCAATGAATGGTAGTGATAAATAAACATGTATGAAAGATTTCAAATCTTAAAGCGTGTAGTCTAAACGTTCAAATTTTTGGCATTTTTACGGGCATATTTTCTTATCAAATTTTCCAGAAATCCGACCAAAAATTGTTGGAACTCTAGATTTGAGTAATTAATTCTATATAATTTGAGTGCCCCAAAGGTTTTTCAGGGTCTTGAATTCATTTATGCATTCAAAAATGCAATTTCCACAACAGAAAATGGCGATTTCACCAAGATCTATTTCGCAGAATTCTGGTGAAAATTTTCAAAAGGTCTAATGTTTAGACAATGCCATCTTAAAGTAGACCCCAAACTTCTCAACACGTTTTAGAAGTTCCAATAATAACTAGAACAAAAGCATTGAAATATGGAAGAACAATAGGACACCTCAAAAGCATAATGATCGATTAGGTTGACTTCACATAATTAGTGTCTAAAGGAACGTCAATAAGTATTATGATTTTTTTAAGGGAAATATTTACGAATTCCAAAGAATGATGGTTAGATTGATTGGCAGTTTGCATAAATTTGCAACGGTTTGGGTATCTCAAATTTTGGATGATCTGCAATACTGTAAAGAAATCCATAGAAAACATTCACATATAAATACAAAACCAACACATGAAGTGAGCAAGAAAATGAACCATTCATTTTATTTAGTAGAATATGCATCCTTTATATAGAATAGTTTGAACATACAATGGTTCTGATCAAAAGTGGACCAATTCTAACTAACCAACAACTAGAAAAGGTCCAAAACCCTAACAATTATCTTAGTTGACTAGCTCCTGGTCCTCAAGACTTGTTCCCCACCTCCCAAGCAGAGATGCACTCCATATGTCATTTGTGTTGAAGTGTGCTACATCTAGAAGGAGGTGTGCCTTTGTGGTTGCACCCTACTAGTCTTCCTCGAGATGTGTGCTCTCCTCCTTGGGGAGTGTGCCTTCCAACCTGCCCAATTCCTCCCTATTTAATATGAAAGTGTCCTTACTTCTATGAGAAACAACAAAAACTATTGAGACATGGCGGACTGTGATATCAATTTAGCTTGGGCTGGAAGTTGACCCTTGCGACCCACCAGAAATGAAGTGTGTTGCTAAGTGAGAGTAGTGGTGGTGTGCATATCCAACACTCTATCTTGAAGGAGAGATGGTTGGAAATATGGAACCAACTCAGAGGGGTGCAAGATGGTGACCTATTCTTCCAGGAGTGGAGGTTTATAGTGTTTGAGACTATTCATATTTACCACATCATGAATACCCAACTTTGGAGGAAAGTCGAGACAATAAGCATTGTCTCCAACTTGTTGTAGAACTATGTAATGACCATAGTGGAGTGGATTCATCTTGTGATAACATTAGTATTGAAAGTGTTGGCACTCCATCTGAAACTAGAAATTTTCACCAGGAGAAAAGGAGAGTGATTTCCTATGCACAGCATGGAAGGCCTTATAATGTTATTGGGAAGCTTGTAAAGCCTCATAAATGTGAGCTTGTTTACGATCCAAGGTTTGCAAAAAGGATGAGGAAGAGGTTTTCTCTATTTTCTGTCGGGGAGTACCAGAAGGTTGAAGCTATAAATGCAACTCATAGGGGGAACCAGGATGATACCTAAACCAAGCTTCGAAAGGGGAGAAGCTAGTAGAAACATGAACTACCATATTATAATTGTGTTGGAAAATGTGGAGGGTGGCATCCCACTATTTAGATTTGGTAAAATGAATATGGAGGGCATGGACCATGCTATGATTAACAACTTCAGTTGGTCCATCCTTCTGCAGATGAAAAGAAGTGGAGTATTTGAGGTGACACCTAAAGAGAGACTAGAGAGTTTTTCAAAATGTACTGTTGAACTGGGAATCACGATCAGAGATAATCCTGGAGGGGAGACCAAAATGATTTCACACATGAGTGAAAAAGAGATCCATAGTTTGAGAAACAACAATAGTCTTAGTGCAAGGGACAAAAATGGCCATTTTGGAGAAGCAACACATAACCACCCAAATGGTAGCATGATGACAAAAGGTCATGGGAAGACCCGTGATGAAGTCCATAGAGATAGAGTCCCAGGGATGGGAAGGAATAGGTAAGGGTTGATACAAACCATACTTGTGGTTGGTCAGCTTATGTTGACTACAGAGGGAACAAGATCGAATAAATTTCTCAAATTGGCACTGTAAAGTGGGCCAAAATAAGTGACATTGAAGATGTTGAGTAGTTTTTAATGTGCCAAAGTGTCAACCATAAGAGGAGGTGTAGGATTCACAAGTGAGAACAGGGCGATCATCAGTATTAGGCGTACATATATTGTCAATATTATACAACCATCCATCCTGAATTTGGTAGTATAGGAAAGGGATTTGGTTAATGACATTAGGTTTTTGCAAGGTAGTGCAAATGGTACTAAAGAAAGGATCAGAGGTATACGGAGGCTTCTAATATTCATAAGAAACAAAAAATACATACAATATTTGAATTATTTGAGGAGGAGGGAGGCTAAGTAGATCAACCATGCGATTGGTGGCTCCTTTATTGTATTTGATGACCAAGTGGAACCATTGTAGCTAATAATCCCACTTCAAGTGACATTGTTCCTGGAGCTTAGACTGAGAATTGATAAAAATCAAAGGATGATGATCATTATGAAGAATGGTATCCTTACCCAATATGTAGTGGTGCCATTGTTTTAAGGCCCAGACCAAGCTGTAGAATTCCTTATCATAGGTACTGTAATGTTTTTTTGCTTGAGAAAATGTCTCATAATGATAAGCAACGGGATGTCCTCCCTATTTAAGAATTGTTACAATCGCATGTTGAGAGGCATCAGTCTCAATTTCAAAAGGTTTTTGAATATCGAGAAAAAGGAGGACATGTGTTTAACAAAGAGCTTCTTTAAGGAATTGGAACTAATCTTGAGCCACTAGATTCCAAAGAAAAGTGGACTGATTGGCCAAATGATGAAGGGGCTTGGCTAACTGACAGAAGTGAGGAATGAATTTCTTGTAACAATTGATATCACTGAGAAAACATTTAACGGCCAGTGCAAATTGAGGAGCATAATATTGTGTTAGAACCTGAACATTAGAAGCATCAGGACAAACACCTTCCTAATCGATGACAAACCCCAAATAAGAGACAAAATGCTGGCCAAAGGAGGACTTATGTTCCTTGACTTGAAGGTGATTGGTATGCAATAATTGGAGTACAGTGTGCACATGTTGTAAGTGATCCTCCCAAGTCTGATTGGAGACCATAATGTCATCCAAATAATGACCACAATGCTGCCCAATAGAGGATGAAATATATCATTGATGAGCCTCCAGAATGTGGCAGGGGAATTGGTGAGGCCAAAAGGTATCACCATCCATTCATAGAGCCCAAATCTAGTTTTAAAAGTGTTATTCCAAGTGTCAGTAGTAGCCATGCACACTTGGTGATAACCCACCATTAGATCCATATTTGTAAAATACTTTACCCATTTTATTTGATCAAGCAAGTGTTCGATACAACGGAGAGGATAGAGATTTTTTATAGTAATCTTGTTGAGAGCCCAGTAATTAGTGACTAAACGCCACTCGCTACTCTCGTTTTTGGTAATAATGAAGGTGGGGGAGGGACAAGGAGAGAAGTTAGGTTGGATATGGTTGGCATTGAGAAGTTGTTGGAGTTGACTTTCAATTTTATCAACCTCATAGGGATCCAAGTGGTACGAAGGGGAATTAGGAAGGGAAACACCGGAAATGAGGTCGATAGAATTACCAATAGGGAGTTGAGGTGGAAGGCCTTCCGAAGGAGAAAACACATCAGAAAATTTGAAGATAACAACAAAAAGATCAGGTGCAATGGACTAAGGTGTCTGATTTGTATTAATAGGGAGCACAAATCATAAGGAGAGGGATTTATTGAGGCTTACTTCCAGGACGACAACTTTTCCAACAAGCAGAGGAGGATCTTTCAGTGATGAAGACGTAAGAACATAAGTTTGACCATCTTGTTTGAGGTGATATTGATGGGCGCAAGCATGATAGATGGCATCACATTGTTCCTGGTATGGGATGCCCAAAAGAATATCCACACAATCCAACAAATATACATCGCAAAGGATAGAATCACGGAAGGTTCCAATGAAAAAGGTGATGGGAAAATGTTGTGTGACCATGAGATGAGTTTTTTCCTTATGAACCCACCTAAATTGATAAGGAGAGGGATGAGGGGTGGTGGGCAGGTTTAATCGGTTCACCAAATCTTGAGCTACTAAATTCTTTTGGCCGTCATTATTAATAATGAGCATAGAAAGAGACTGCTTGATTTGGCAATTGTGGGTGAAGAGAGGGCCAGTCGAGGTAGCATTAGAATCAGTAGCCATGAAAAGAAAAAAGGGGTTTGCAGTGATGGGATTGTCTAAAGATATTGTCTCATAAGGAAGGGGCATTGAAGATGAGGATTCAGGAGTATCAACAAAAATATTTTTGGAAGTAGATAGATTATATAGGACACAACAATCAGTGGTGTTATGTAAAGAAGACTTATGGAACGTGCACCATTTAGAAAACTCAGGGGAAGAGGGAGAATTTGAAGAGGAGGGTGTGGAGGATGAGTTAGGATGATACTAAGGGTATTTCAAATGGGGGGATATCTTACGCTCAACTACTAGAGTGTGGGAGAAAGCCTTATCTAGAGAACTAGTGTAAAAAAGATCCACCTCCCTACGTAAAAAAATCAATAAACTAGAATTAAAATTCACTATGAGTACTTCTTTGGAGTCCTGAATATGAAGATGGATGCAAATCCTAATGAATATTTCAATGTATTGCTCCATGGACTGGCATGATTATAGGCGGAGCTGCAACCATCGAGCCATAATATTTTGACAATAATCAGGAGGATAGAATCTACTACGGAGCACTTCCCAAGTGTCGCTAGGAGGATTAGAAGACGAGGTAGATGCATGAAAATACACAATAAGTTGGGTCTCAATGGGCAGAGTATCCCACCAGGCCTGAGAAACGCCTTCCATTTGTAAGCTAGCAATCTGAAGCTTCTCCTCGTCAGATATTTCGTGACGAGTGCTAAAGTGTGTAGAGAGACTTTGAATCTAGGAATCCACAATTTCCCCATTGATTTTCCTAGAGAACTTAGGAAATTGAAAGTGTGCATCTAGTTGCAAAGGACTTGGAGTCTGACGTTGCAATCTAATGAGCTCATGAAGAGCCAAAGCCAACTCTTGGATAGGGGCAGATTTGATAGAAGAGGCATCATCCTTTGAAGTGTCCCTTCTTGGAGGCATGATCTTCATAAAATAATGTCGCTCCTATCTATATCTGAAGGATATGCCCCTGATCTGTAGAGAGGAAGAGGGTAAAAACCTTAGCGCACTCTTGGAATGCAAACTGAGCAGAGAGGAGGAGGGGGTTTCCCTAGTGCACCTCTGAAAAAAGTGGTAGAATAGAGAGGAGGAGGAGGAGGTTTCCCTAGAACACCTCTGGAAATATTCCTAAACTGAGAGGAGGAGAGGGTTTCTTAGTGCACCTCTTGGAGAGACAGAGAGAGGAGGGTGAAAAGAAACCCTAGCACATCCCTTTACCTCAAAAACAAATTCCAACCCTAGCGCATCCCAAGAATGGATCTGGGTTTGTTTGGATCTACCAACGACATCTCTGACTAGTGGAGAAGAAGCACCTTGTACCAGTGCTTTGATACCATTTGATTTGCAATACTGTAGAGAAAGTCATAGAAAAAATTCACACAGAAATGCAAAACCAACGCATGATATGAGAAAGCAAATGAACCATTCATTTTATTTAGTAGAATAGGCAGCCTTTATATAGACTAAGATGAACATACAATAGTTCTAATAAAAAGTGGACCAATTATAACTAACCAACAACTAGAAAATGTCTCAAACCCTAACCACTATCTTAATTGACCAGTTCTTGGCCCTCGAGGCTTGTGTTCAACCTCCTAGGCAAAGATGCACCCCATCTGGCCTTTGTGGTGAAGTGTGTTGCATCTGGAAGAAGGTGTGCCTTTATGGTAGCGCACTGTTGGCATTCCTTGATATGTGTGCTCTCTTCCTTGGGGAGTGCACCTTCTAACCTACCCATTGGAGATAGATTGTAAATAACAATTCAAAAGACAAAGAAATGGGGATGGCTCAACCATTAAAAATATTTTGTAATTTGATCAAAGTTTTCATTTCTGTTGAAGAACACGGAAAACATTAACATTAGGCCTACCAAATAGCTACTTTTTTGTTCTTCACATTAGGCCTACCAAATAACTATTTACATTAGGCCTACCAAATAACTATTTGGTATAGATCTTGAGACCTTTTGAATTTTATTTTGAATTGTTGTAATTAAAACTAACCATTTAAATAAATTTTGTTTAGTATTGTTGTAATTAAACCTAACAATTTAAATAATTTAACCATTTTAAATTAATAAAAAATAGATTCAACCCTTTATATTGGTAATGAATAACTTTGATTTAATCCCTAATTATGTCCCATATATCATCACAATAAACATACATGTTGAACACCATAAGATACAAAAAGTGATATCCAAAAATGTTAATAACGACTAATCGAGCAAGTGGCCTGCCCGCACTCTTGAAAATAATATAATCCAAAAATAAGAACTGATTAAATCCTTTACTCACGAAAATAACTCAATCCAAAAAGTGACAAGTGATTAAAGTTTCCGTTTTTGAAAATTACATAATATTAATATTAAAAGAAAAAATTTAGGTAAGGAGGTTTTATATGGAGAGAATATAACCAATTCAACAACTATAACATTAAGTTAGGTAAAAAACATTAAGTTTGGGAAAAAAAAATATAAACTATCCTAGATTTATTTTAAATGTGCATTTATCATTAGTTTGGAGGTGTAAAATTTTTTTATATGTTAATTTTTTTAAGGTGCTTTATATTTTTGAAGGATTTAATGTTTCTAAGTGCATGATAGATCCATAATTAAGATGAATTTATGTTGGTTCTTAATAAGTGAACCTAATTATTAAGAACACATATTTCCACCTAAGAATTTACAGGTTCAAATCCAAAGGAGAGTCCCTACCCCAAATTATGAATTTAAAATGTCGAGCCACCTTCACCTCTCAAACAAGATTGCCAAGGTCCGAGTCTGAAGAAAACTCAGCACGAGCTGAGTACGTAAGGGTTACATCACAATTTTTGTCCATTTCATGATAAGTAAACACTTATCAGAATTGTCATTAGAAGACATTGGCGAGAAGACAAAAGACGTCAAGCAGCCTCAAAGGCCACACATTGTAAATGATAACGCTTTCCTTTGGAGAGACTTAGCCAGTCATAATCACGTTGATTATGACAGAAGATTAACATAATATTCCAACAACATTTTATACAGTTGGTCTGATTAAAATTTAGATTTATATACATAAATTATGTGTGCGTAGCTCTTGGTTTATTGGATTAATACTAGCATAGATTAATCTTCTTTTATCTTGGTTTAATTAGGTTAGTTTAATTTTATATATATATATATATATATATATATATATATCTCTCTCTCTCTCTCTATATTTCATTTGGCAAAGTTAGATGTAATATACAATTTCCATTTACTTAATTTTTTTTATTATTATTTAAAGTGACATATCGCTCATGTTAATTTAGGCACATAATCACACATCTACCTAATACTAGATAGAATGCCCCTCTCTACAAATTATATATATATGTAACATATATATATATAAAGTTAAGCCTCTCTAGTTCTTATCTAATTTCCCTCAAAGAGAAGAGTACCTTCAACTCTATAAATTCATGGTTGCATAGGTTTCACAAATACCGACAACAATTAGAGTACAATGAGATATCTCAATGAGGCAGACTCTGGTATTTTGCAGGTTTAATGGAGGCTGGGTTTTCTAGGTCCAACCTCCATTAAGTTTTATAGGGGATAGTAGTCTTAATGAAGGTTAAATGGTGTTTTTGACGGTTAGTAGTCTTAATGAAGGTTAAATGGTGTTTTTGACGGTTTTTGGACTGCAAGTTTATTTGGAGGTTTAGTGGAGGTTCAAAGACATTTTTCACGATGGTTTTTCTTTTGCGCTCATTTCTCTATTTGGCGGACAATATACCTCGTAACTTTGGCTATCACACCATCTTTTCATTTCCTTCCACTAGTGGGTTAGCTTAGTCACGGGTTTATCTCTGGCCCTAGAGTCTTCTCCTGATATTTTAACTGTAACATTCAACTATATATCCAGAAGAATGGACAAGATTTGATAGGGGCCTTTTTATTACTTTTGTATCATTCCCCTTCATTGATTAACTAAGCATTAATCCCATATATTTTTCACTTCTGCCATGATTCGACTTCTCTCCTGAGGTGGCAGGAAAATAGAGGTTGGTGGAAGGTTCTGAATGGACTGTGAGGTCAGCGCACTCATGGGCGTAGCTAACGAGGATATTTGGGAGAGGGAGGGTATGTACTCCTCGGTGGACGAGTTGTGAAGGAGTAAATATAATGGGTGCCTTAATAAAGATCACATTTATTCGCCACTGGTGAACACTTCAAAATTCCCATTACCACAAAAATTTGGGCCGAAGCTATCTCCACGACAATGTTGTGCAATAGATCAATTACATAGTCGGATTTCAGAAGGTCTAGGTAGCAAGGAACCTACTAGTTTGGACTTTGAGTGTAGAGATTAGGGTATAGGACCTCAGGAATATGGTTTTATGTATGTTATGAAAATGAATTTGGCTGGCATACAAACATAGACACAGGGGGGTCACTTACAGTTTAAGGGTGGTTTTCCAAAGTGCGGTGCTCGAGTGTGGAAGCCTAAAAAGACTAATCATCGACTGGTAATGGGAGTGGATGTGGGACTAGAGGATTCCTATAATCTCTCTATCTGTGCACTGGTGGGGAGATTCGCATACAAGTCACAGTGAAAAATGTCACTCACTGAATGGATGAAGAGATCTTGGGAACCACTTATAGGGTATTCTCCTGAGATATTGAACCTGCCAAGAGGGTGGTTTAGTTTTGTTTTTAAAAATCCTAAGGACAATGTGTTTATCTTGGGAATATTATGGGACTATGAGGGACGAAGATTAATGTTGAAGAGGTGGCGCATACGCTTCGACCCAACAACTGAATACTTCATCTTCCGCCATCTTTGGGTACTACTTCTGAGTCTTCCTCTCCAAATGTGGAATGCCAAAGAGCTAGAGGCGATTGGTAATGTGTTGGGTCGTTTCATCAAGGTTGATGAAGTTGCCTTACACTCACAGGATAAAAGAATGGAAAAGGTTCTGGTTGAGGTGGATATCCATGCGGGATTGTTGGAGGCTCTTGAAATAGATTGGCGGGGCCACATTATAGTCCAAAGATTGGACTACCTGGGAATACCCTTTTGGTGTACTCTCTATAGGAAGAATGGTCACTTGCGTAAGGACTGTCAGCCAACTTTTGGGGTATCGGACTCGAAGGACTCTATGGAGGATATGTCTAAGGACCTCTATATGAATGATGCAAACTCACAGGAGATGGGGGAGTTTGTTGCAGTGAGAGATGAGGAAAGTCTCAGAAATCCAAACACCACCTTTGTTCGTAAGATTAAATTACACTGCCCTTATCTGTATTTTTCTTTAATTGCTTGGGAACAAGACCATTTGGACAATACCTTCTTTCCAGATTTGATTTCCTCGCCAGTAATTGACTCGGGGGCATCTTCTGATACTGAACCAGTGGGAACGGACCATTTAGTGGTTAGGACTGACCCTACCCTCATGCCTGATTCTACTATTGAGACTCTGACAGTCGAAATTTCCCCCATAACAATTGTGGAAGATCCCAAAACGGTCCCTTGGATTAGTGGAACTGATGTTAGTGAACTCTCACTGGATAGTATGATTAATTCGTTGGTTCCATCTTTTAGGGAGGCTTCTAGACCTATACCCATTCCGACCTTTATGGGAAAGGAAGTAATTAACCTAGTTGAGAATAGTGGATCTTTAGAAACTTCTTCTAGTATAGGGGATGTTTCTAGTAAGGACTTAGCATGGTCGTGGGGCTTGGGGATTGAGGTCTCTCCTATTAAAACTAGGAGTGTCTGCAAGAAGACGAGGACAAATCTTTCTTTTTCTGCTCAACATTTGGAAACAAACCTTGAGCAGGGGGCGCTAAGAGGCATTAAATCTCTTGCAAGGGACAATTCATGATCCTCCTCTCTCTGAATATAATAGGGGTAGGAGGGCCCCTTAAAGAAACCTCCATGTGAATACTACTATCAAAAACTTCTCCTAACATTATCTTTCTTCAAGATACTCTGGTAGTCGAGGAAAAGGCTAGACACTTCATGAACACTTTCCGACCTGAGTGGATGATCTGTGTTGTTAATTCTTTAGGGAAATCTGGTGGACTTGTAGTGTTATGGGACCGAAAAGTTTTTGACTTAATGCATTTCCTAAGCTGTGGTGTTATTTTATTGTTAGGTTATTGTTTATCAAATAAGAGAAGGATCACCTTTTTAAATGTTTACAGCCCATGCACAGAGCGCAAGAAATTATGGGAAAAGTTGGATGGTAGGGACATGTTGGCTCAAGGTGATTTAATCATAGTAGGGGATTTGAATTTCACTACCAAAACAGAAGAGGTATGGGGTGTGACAACTTTATTAGATCCACCGGCGGGTTTTTTCAAAAACTTAAAAAAAAACATATTATTGATACACCGCCTGCGGAGGTGGTACCAATGTGGCGAAATGGAAGATGTGGAGAGGAATACATATTAAAGAGACTAGACAAATATTTTTTCTCAGAGGATCTTCTTCTATCATATGTAAGATATAGGACATGGGTGGAATATCCATATATATCAGATCACGCTCCATTATTTATACAATTGGGTCATGGCTTCTCGATTATTGCTCATCCTTTGAAACTTGACCCAACCTGGTTACAAGAAGATACGTTTTCATCTATGGTACAGGAGGTGTGGAATTCTCAACAAGCCCAAATGGACGAGGGAGCTCAGAGGAGACTAGTAGGGAAGATGAAACTACTCAAGACCCGAGTAAAGGCATGGTCAAAAGAAATAAGAATACAGGAACAACTAGAAATGGAAAATATTGAAGAGGAACTAGCTACAATATACAAGACAAAGTCACAGGGTGTGAATAGTTGTGTTATTGACCACCTTTTGAAATTTCTAGAGGCTGAATGCAATAAAATTTTACTAGCTGAAGAGGATCGGTGGCGTAAAAAAAGAAGGGCTATTTGGATTCAAAGTGGCGATAAAAATACTAAAATTTTCCATCTCTTTGCTAGTCATAGAGGAAATAAAAAACATATATGGGAGATAAAGGATGAATATGGCCTGGTTCACACAAGACAAGAGGACTTAAAGGAAGAAGCGAAGAGATTCTTCAGCTCCTTTTATTAGGACACTAGGAAAAATACCATTGAAGAGCAGATAGCTACGGTAAGAATCTTTCTAAGAATTGTTACAGAGGAAGAATTTGTTACACTTGAGAATCCATGCACTAGTGAGGAAGTCCTAGAGGTACTAAAGGGATTCTCAAAGGACAAAAGTCTGAGGCCAGACGGGTGGATTGTTGAGTTCTTTTTATACTTTTATGAGTTGGTTGGGAAGGACTTGCTATATGTTGTGGAGGAACGAAGGCATAGTGGTGAAGTCACCAGGTCGATAAAATCGACCTTTTTAGCACTTATTCCTAAAGTCAATTTTCCTACTTCCTTTGGATATTTCCACCCAATTGCTTTGTGTAATCTGTGTTACAAAATCATTGCAAAAATTATAGCCAGAAGGATCGGACCAATACTTTCTCGTTCTTTGTCTGAGGAACAATTGGAATTTCTAAAAGGGAGATAGATTTTAGATGTAATAGGAACAACCTAGGAGTGTCTGCACAATATTAAGGCAAAGAAGCTACAAACCATCATTTTAAAGCTAGATTTAAAGAAGTCCTACGATTGTATAAACTGATATTTTGTCCATTTAACACTTCTCCAATGTGGTTTTGGTATTCCTACTACTAATTGGATGATGGTTTTTGTTACCTCAGCAGCCTTTTCCATTCTGATCAATGGAGATTTGATTGTGTTCTTCTAGATTGGAAGAGGATTAAGACATGGTTTCCAACTGTCGCCCCTCCTATTCATTCTTGTGATGGAAGGTCTCAACCTTTCCCTAAAAAAAGGCCAAGCTGACGAAAAATTGACAAGGATAAAGGTTTCAAGATTAATAAGGATTTTGCATCTTCTATTCGTGGATGATATACTCATTATGTCAAAAGAATCATTAGAAAAATGGCAGGAGATTAATAGAATCCTATATGTTTTTTGTGGAGCGATAGGGCTATTGATTAATGTTCAAAAATACACTTTTCTCCATTTTGGAGTGCAAAAGGACACTCTTGATAGGATAAAATAATTTTTCCATTACAATTTTAATGCACTTTCGGAAGGGTTCGGGTATCTAGGTTACTTCCTAAAACCTGACAATTACAAGGTGGAGGATTGACATTGGCTCATTTCAAAATTTTAGAAGAGAATAAATCATTGGTGCAATTGTTGGCTTTCTATTAGAGGTCGCTATGTGTTAATTAAGGAATTTCTAGAGATCCATCTAGTCTATTGGATGGCTATGGCACATATTTTGTCTTCAGTACTTAATCAGATCCGTCAATTGGTTTTATCTTTCTTATGGTTAGGGGGAAAACATAAACAAAGATATCATTTGTGCATATGGGAGACCTTAGCAAGGCCAAAAACATTCGGTGGCTGGGGTCTGAGAAACATCTACAACTTTTATAGGGCCTTGATGACTAATACGTTATGGAGGGCTCTCATGAAAAATAACATATGACATCGTGTCATAAAAGACAAGTATCTTCCACATGGGATAGTAATGAGGTGGCTGAGATCGGCTACGAATTTAGCGGTGTAGAGATCCCAAACATGGAGAAATATCCTTAAATCATTGCATATTATATTACATTGGCTATCCTAGAGTCCGGGATCAGGAAAATCCATCATTATAGGAAAATATTTTATCCTGGGCATGGGAAAAGACTCGATCTTGTCTGAAGATCTGGAAACAATACTTAATCAAAAAAATGTTTATTACTTGTATCGGGCTAGACGCAATCTACGCCCTGGCACGATCTGCTCTATTTGGCTAGACAGTGAAGAGTTGAATGTGGTAGGAGATTTAGCGATAGAAAGGGATATTTTTCAGAAGAGCCTTAATTGATTATGGAGTTCAACTGCTAGACAGACCAGATGTTTTAAAATGGATGGGTGGTGACTATTCTGGCCAGCTTACAGTTAAAAATGTTTACGATGCCTTAGAGACAAAACAATGGATTAAAACAATTGGAGGATGGAGGAAGAAATTGTGGTTATGGGACTATCCACAAAAAATTAAACTCTTTGTTTGGTTGGTTGCAGAAAATAAAATTCTCCCTTGGGAAAATTTACAACACATAGGACATATAGGGCCAGATCTATGCCATCTATGCAAAATCAATTGGGAGTCTATAAATCATCTGCTTGTAAATTTCCCTTTTACTATTTATGTCTAGGATAGAATTAAAGCAGCAATATCTCTCACAATTGGGTGGAACGATGCAATAGTTGCAGAGTGTTTTAAAAACTGGAATGATCAGAATCTATCATATCCTTCTTTTCCATCCTTTATTTGTTGGTACACCTGGTTAGAAATAAACTACTCCATCTTTGAGACATGAAATCCTTCCATTCATAAGGTGGTCCACAAATCTTTAGGCGCGGTGGGAAAATCCAAGAAAAAGGTAAAAGAACAAATCTAGAGAGCTCTTGTCGGTGTAACATCTGGTCAAAGTATTATTGGGTGGTTTGATGGGGCTACACAACAAAATGGTGAACAAAGTGGGACAGGAGGGGTGTTAAAGATCAGTGATCAATCAACATATAAATGAAAATTAAATTGTGGACATGGAACAAACACTAGAGCATAGCTTATGGGGGTATGGGCATTACTAACCTTGGTGTATCAGCTTTCATTCTCCGATATTATTGTCCATGGAGAATCCAAAATAGTCATAGATTGGCTAAAGGGAAAAGGTACTTTACAGGTTGTCACCTTAGACTGCTGGAAGGAAAGGATAGTTGATCTTATCAAGATCTTCAGGACTATTTCCTTTTCCCATGTTTATAGAGAAGATAATCAAGAGGCAAACAGTTTATCCAAACAGGCTCTCCAAAACCAATCGGGGATCATTGCTTACTATCTATGTGAAGAGAGCCACGAGGGTCCAACTATGGTTCTAAATTTATATTAGAAGTCTTTGGGGAGGCCACAGTGAACACATTATGTGATTATTTTGGGGTGTCTTTTGTGCAGTTGTATGTTCGGGTAATATGTTGCTATCTACATGACTATGTAATTTTGGTTCTCTTAGAGTTAGTCGGAGCTTCTACAGGGGATATAGAACCCACAAAATAGTTTTGTGATGAAATAGTCCAAGGTTTCCAAAGGAAAGTTTGATGCAAAAGTCTGATATGTGAACAGTTTATATTTGAATATAAATATAAAGTGATTTTTTTTGTGGAAAAAAAATATCGACATCAATTTTTAAATCATTTCCCCACATTTCTTCATTTTAGAACCTTCTTTCATATTTATATACAAATATTATACTTATATTTATACGGATCTTGTTTTTATATTTATATACAAAGATTACAAGGAAGTATTTGAATGGAAGTTAAGTGTTCGGTGGGGTGGAATTTTTTATTTTTTTTCAACAGCAAAATTTCTTAATTATATTAATATATAATTTGTTCTCAAGTCAAGATTTACATTCCCAAAAAATTATCCACTGTCAAATATATCTTTCTCCTACAGTGGTATTTCAGCCAACAAAAAGGTGAAAGATCAAGGAAATAACTAAAGTTATAGGCACTGTTATATACCATAAGTAGCAAAAAGAGTAAAGTCCATAGTACTAGCAGTCACATATACTATAACAAAAATCAATAGCATAAGATATCATCCTTCTCTCGAGTTGGATTGTACACAAATGGGTTGTTGCTGCAAATCCTAGTATAGATTTAGTATGTGTGGAGGGTCCTCATGTCCTTCAACCCAGTGGTTGTAGGTGATTATGCCAGCGTTTTTTTGAAGTGCATCCTTTGATAGGTGATATGCTTCCTTGTTGTACTCACGATAAATATGATTCAAACTGAGTTTCCTGAAAGTGGATTGTAGCGGTTTGATTCTATCCTTCTAGTCCATAAGAGAGATGGCTTGTATCTTACCCTTCTTGTTCAACCATTCTATAATAATTTTGGAATTCCCAAGAATTTGAAGGACTTTGATGTTTAATCTAGATGCCAGGTGAAGTGTGGCCCAAGCGCTCTAATTATGCCCTAGTGTTGGTACCCGGGCCATAGTTGAAGGTCCATCTGTATTGTGAATTCTTCGAGACTCTGATCAAGCCCCCTGCTCCACTCTGTGTTCCATTGGACTATTTTGCTCCATCAAACCACCCAGTAGGTGTACCCTCTGTAATAAGTGTCATGTTTTTTGTCTGATTTACCTCTTTACTTGGGTGTATGTATTTCCGTTTTTTGAGCATACCAAGTGTTTTATAGGCAACGATACTTGTGGATGGGGTCCCATTTTCAAAGACTTTTTTGTTCATTTCCATCCATACGAACTAGCAGACCAGGGAAGGGGGATTTTTTAAGTTGCGTTCCCTTATTGACCAATAATCATAGCAAGTAGTTATTGTAGTCCCTTCCCAAACAATGTTTATATTTTGATTAAATGTGATTTTGTCCCATACTTGGTGAGTGAAGGGGAACTTAATAAAAAGACGCATCATTGTCTCTTCATCAATGTAGCACAATTGACATATGTTGGGTCCAACCCAACCTTTCCTTTGAAGATTATCCCAAGTGTGTATTTTGTTTTCTGTAGTTAAGCAAATGAACAACTTAATATTTTGTGCTATGCTCCAAGACCATAATTGTTTCCTCTATCCACCAATATTGTTTTTCCAAAGTGAATTTGTAATGGCTATGTAGATATTTTTTACAGTTAAGAGGTCGATCTGTCGCCCCCTTACCACATAAGTTGATCATCAATATCTTGTATCTATATTTCTGAGTGTGAAAGTTCCATGCAGTAATTATCCCACTCCACTACGAGCTCAGCCGATAGATCAAGCTCGTTACTAGTTTTCCAGTCGTCTGATAGGATCCCAAATCTGGTGCTTCCTCTTGCTTGAAAGAGGTACTTGATGTTTTTTGTATTTAGATGAGTAATAAGTAGTGGGGATAAGTAGGAGGCCTTATCCAGTCCTATAATACAATCCCTGCCAAGAATAATTGAGTGACCTGAGCCCGGCTTCCAATAGAGCCAATGGGTTATCCAATTTACCGACTTTACGAGGTTTATCCAGATCTGAGAGGCCACTCTTGTAGAGTTTTTCACAGTCATAAGCCAAGTGGCCACCGAAACATGGGGCAGATATTTATCTTTAATAACAGAGTGTCATATGGCAACTTTTGTCAACATGCACCAAAGAGAGTTGGAAGCCAATGTTTTGTTAAATTGGAAGATGTTTTTGATCCCCCATCCACCATTGTTTTTGGGTTTGGCCAAGGATTCCCAGTTGCAGAGATGTTGACGAGAATAGTCAATACTACCCGACCAGAGAAAATTGTAATTTATTTTCCTTAGATTGTCTATAACCGTGGTTGGTATGGCTACAAGGACCAGCCAATAAACCAGTTGTCCTTCTAAGAAAAATTTGATAAGAGTGAACCAACCTCCTAAGGAGAGCCATCTATTGCACTAGTGTCCAACTTTTTTCTCCACCTTTGCTACAAGCCAGTTCCAGTATGTGGCCTTATAAGAGTCATCTTTAATAAAATATCAAAGGTACTTGAAACCTTCATAGAGGTGTACAAATCTATAAGGAAAGAGGAATTTCATTCGCTCCAAAGACTTATCTTTCAAACTGGCATAGTGGAAATTCAACTTTGTCCAGTTAATCAACAAACACGTGGCACTGCAAAAAGTCTTCAATATTTCTTTTATTTCCCTCCATTCCTGTAGAGTGTCATTGGTCATGATAAGAACATCATCGACGAATAGGAGATGTAAAATCTTGATGATCCTAGAAACTTTAATCCCTATGATCTTCCCTTCTTCTTGACCTTTTTTGAGTAGAAGACTTAATCCTTCCATAACCAGGATGAAAAATAGTGGTGAGAGAGGGAAGCCCTGTCTCAATCCTCTGCCACTATGAAATAAAGATGATGTTTTTCCATTAACCAATACAACGAAATTTTCACTTGTCACACAACTCATGATCCACTTAATTGAGGATTGACTGAATCTTGATTGTGTCAGTATTAATATGAGGAAGTCCCAGTCAATACAATCAAATGCTTTTTTAAGATCCAATTTTAGGATAAGTGTCTTTGTATTTTTTTCTTTTATATTGTGCAAGCACTTTTGGGCAATGCCAATGGCGTCTAAATTCTGGCGACCCTTTAAGAACCTGAACTGTTCACCTGACAGTGTCCTTGAGAGAATAGGTTTTATCCTATTAACAATTATTTTAGAGATTAATTTGTAGCACAGATTGCAAGGTGCTATCGGTCTATAGTCGCCAAATGTGGTAGGATTATTTTATTGAGGAATAAGTGTCAAGAAGTTTGAATTCAACGCACCAATCACCTTTCCTCTGAGTCTGGAGTATTCCACTAGCTCCAGGAGTTCGGCCCTACTAAATAAAAAAAAATGTAGATATAATTCTACAGTCCAGTCGTCGGGGCCTAGGATTTTATCCTTGGAAAAATATTTTAAAGCATCCAAAACCTCATGTAGCGTGCAAGGGCTATCCAAATGATTGGAATCATCTGTTGTGACCAATTGAAGGAAGAGTCTAGCAACAGAGACTAGATCATGTAAATTATTATGTGGTGTCGCCTCATAAAAGGATTTGAAGTAGTTTGCAGTTGCGGACTTTAGGGCTTGTTGTCCGTTGTGGATATTGCCTGCTTCATGTTTTATCTCCCAAATGTGTTTTTTGTTTTTGCAAGAGCTCACGAAATGGTGAAATAATTTTGTGTTAAGATCGCCACACTTTATCTAGTTAGCTCTGCGCTGTTTCCTCCAAAGTTCTTCTTCTGTGAGAAGGATTTGGTTCCTCTCAAATACTAGAAGTTTCAAGTTTTGATTCCTACCATTGTACCCCCCTTCCTGTGTGTCTACTTGCAGAAGAGCCTATAACTCAATCTCCAATTCTTGTAGCCTAAGGACTTTTTTTTTTTTTTTGTGGCTAGTTTCCCAATGTTTGATGCAAACTTTTAGAGATTTTAATTTCCAAACAAATCGTTGTTGAATTCCGGGCTCGGTATGAAATATGGATTCTTTCCAAACTTCCTTGACAATAGTATTGAATTCTTCCTCGAGAATCCATCTCGAATTCAATTTAAAAGCGTAAGCCATCAAAAGAGGTGGAGAGTCAAATTGCAATAGAATCGGAGCCTGTTCTGATAGATAGGGATAATCCACCCAAGATCGGATCCTTCCCTCGAACGAAGCAATATTTTCAGAGATAAGAAACCAGTCTAGTTGCTTGGAAATAGACTCTAACCCCACACAACCATTGCGCCAAGTAGGGACTAATACATCCAGAGGGAAGTCTACCAGAGAATGTGCTTGAAACCGAGTTTTGAAGTAACCAGCCAGAGATTCCTGAGTAGTTGAGTCTCCCCACCACTTCCCCCGCATTTCTAGTTAGGTTCAAGTCCCATGCAATAATCAAATGTGTGTGATCAAGCAGGCCCCGAGTCGCCACCTTGTCCCAAAATATTTTTGATCAGTGCAGGGACCATATATATTGAGAAAGATGATCTATTGGTTGCACCACAGGCTAGTACCTATCAAAAGGATGCCACCACAACAAAGATAAGGAGCTAAATCAAACTTTGTAGGATCCAAGGTTACAACCAGTCCCCCAGATGTACCAAGTGAGCTTACAATACAGGTATGCTAGTTGGGGAAAAAGTTATTTAAAAATGTTCAGACTTTTTGACCGTCAACCAAAGTTGTCGGTAGGAAGATAATGTCTGGAGAATTCCTAGTGAGGAGTCTTCTAAATGAGGCGGATTTCAGAATCCCCCCCACCCCTCTGATATTAAGGGAGACCAAGATCATGGCTTGGATCTCGCAAGGGATTTCATGCCTCTAAGCACCCCAATATAAGAGTGTGGTGGAATATAATCAA
The DNA here is from genome assembly GCA_010110895.2 of Picea sitchensis. Classification (NCBI taxonomy): domain Eukaryota; kingdom Viridiplantae; phylum Streptophyta; class Pinopsida; order Pinales; family Pinaceae; genus Picea; species Picea sitchensis. Next base: position 53,976 of record SNQJ01S0027700.1, read on the forward strand.
CAAAAAGGGTAGCAGATGGACCCTCCTTTCGACGAACACTTCTGGTCTTGATCGGTGAGTGCTCGTAGTCCAACCCTCTTGACCAAGTGTATTATTTTCCCAAGTCCAATCCCGAGTTTTCAGAACATCCCGAGGTCGCACCCGAAGTCTGTGGTCAGAGTACAGATTTCCCCAGAAATGTAGGAAGGGGAATGGGAGACAATGCTTCTTTATAGGACGGGATCAATGTGTCCAGTATAGCACCAAGTGTACTGTCCCCTGGCTCAGATTCACTAATTATCGGGATGCAAAAATCCTCCACCTATTCATTGGAAAAGGTTCAAAGGCTCTCGTTCTCTAGGGGTAAGGTGGGGGAATCAATATCAGAGGGAGGTGCCCATGAGGTAGCAACCACATGACAATATAGAGCTTGGGGGATTACAGAGTCAAGAACGAAGTTGGCTTGTTTCCCTCCAAGCGAGCAAGTATCTGTAAAAGAGAGTGGTGTACATGAAGTATCATGAGCCAAAGGTGTGTCCCCCCTTTGTGTTTTCGAGGTGCCCGAAGCCAGAATGGTGGAGAAATCCAAATGTTATTTTACCCAGGCAGTCAATGAGAAAAAAAGTGAAGGACATATGTTTTTGAGCTTACCAGTAATGGAGTCTAAGGCAACTTGATCGTCAATATCAAAAAAATATGAGAAGATGGCATGTGAGTTCACTCCCCGGGAGTCCAATCTGGTAGAGAGTTCAAGCATGGTGTCCTCTGACTATTCTTCCTTCGCGAAACAAATACAGTATTTCCTTAGGTGTCTAGTCTGTCTGCAGAATGTGCATCTGAAAGGTATTCCAAGATAATCTAGTTTTTGGTGAGTGGGGTGACCTCTCCATTCAATATCGATGGATTCTAATAGACCTTCATGTATATTGATCTCCACTAGAATCGTCGCCACTTTCTTGACCAGTCCAGCAAGAAACTTTGAATCCACGTTGATGAACCATCCAAGTGTATTCCCGATGGCCTCAAGGGATTTCTCATTCCATAGGTGTAGTGGCAAACTAGGTAGGAGAACTATGAGATGGTGCATACGAAATTAATCCTGTGCAGGATCAAAACTAACATGCCACCTCTTTAGCATTAGTCTACCACCATCTAGTATCCAAAGCCGCTCCAGGATAATAGTAGAGTCCTCAGGGGATTTGAATTGGAAGCAGAGCCAGCCTCTCGCAAAGAAATATAAATATGGTACATATCCCAGCAATGGTCGCCAAGATGTCTGCACCCACTCTGCAAGTTCAGTTCTACAGAGGTGCCTGTACGAAAGTCTACCCACGAGAGTACAAAGAGCCATAGAAACCAAGTCTTCCAGAACAATATCTTCTCCAAGAACCATTCTCTTTTTGTTCTTCTTCGAGCACCACGGTCTAAGGGGAGATTTCCTACCCCCAGTAGTACGTGTTATTGGCGATCGTTTAAATCAAGAGGTTCCTACAGGTCCCAGGGTCGTCGAGGTAGTAGTCTCCCCACACAGAACTGAAGAGTGTGTTGGGTCTGTAGTGAAAACTCCAGGATGAAGTTTAGAGTAGTTTACCCTAGGAGAAGTAGTTGAAGGTTTCCATGAAAGGTTCGAAGTGATGGGGAAACGAGACAATTCCTCAGTAGAGAGGGGTGGCGGGTGGAATGTGGAAAGGTTCCTTCGGCTAGTCGAAATTTTAGCAAAGATAAGAACAAGGTCTGTGGTAGTAACCAAAGAAGTAGCAGGGATGGTGGATGAAATGGATATGGTAGGAAGTCGCGGTGCCCCAAGTAGCGGTGAGTTAAGTTTTGCGTGCTTGGTGAGCTCGTCCGTTGAGGTGAAGAAACCTAGACTGTTCCAGAGGGCCTCGTCAACAACACCCATGAGTGCGTTGACTTCAACCTCCATCAGTGCATGTCTCATGGAGATGTGAGGAGATGCCACCTAAAGCCCACTCGAGAGTATTCTAGAGTAAGTCGAAATAAATGTCGGTGTGATAGGATAGTGCAGCCTGCCTAGGAATGTCATTAGAGTAATGGTGTAGTAAATACGAGGTTAAGTCATAGCAGGGATGTCTGGGGGAGAGGGTTGCACTAAAATGGCTGGAGTGTTAGAGCCTCCGCTAAAGTTGGGGGGGGGAGAAAGCTCCATTATCCTCTCATGGTGGTAGTTGCAGCTTTAGTGGAGTAGGAAACGATAGCGCCAGAGTGTAGGGCCCTCTAGGACCGTGTTTTCTTAATCTGCTATTGTTACATAGTTGCAGATTTTTGAATCCAATTCCCGCCCGACTAATCCTTTTAGGGCATGGAATGTCAACCCAAAAAAATTATCTTTCAAACAAGTTAATTGACGATATTGCATGTGATATGATTTTCTAGCCTAATGAAAAATAAAAACCTAGTCGACGTAATTAAATAACATCTCTAAATTAATTAACATAAAGGTAACTTAACCTTTGATCCTCAAGGGATCTATAAAATTGTTGAATATTGAAGCGTACATTTTGGAATTTTATGCCTCCGAGATATTCATGTTAAAAAAAATTGTACCACCTCTATATCCAAAGATTAAAAAAAGGTATGCTCTTTGTATTCAAAGATTTCCATTATGCTAAAATAAATGTATGTTCTTTAATTTTTTTAATCACGATAATATTAGTTATGGTTTTTCAATTGAAAATGCTCGAAATCTTATATTTAAATTTTATTAAAAAAAATTCCATACAAAAAGGTATGATCTTTGTATTCAAAGATTACCATTATGCTAAAATAAAAGTTTGTTCTTTATTTATTTTTTTAAATCATGATAGTAGTTAGCGTTTTTCAATTGAAAATGCTATCGAAATCTTATATTTAAATTTTAAACTTAAAAAATTCCATACAAAATATAATTATTACATTAAGTTGAAAAGCATAAATAAAAGTGTGTTCTTTATTTATTTTTTTAAATCATGATAGCAGTAGTTAGCGTTTTTCAATTGAAAATGCTTTCGAAATCTTATATTTAAATTTTAAACTTAAAAAATTCCATACAAAATATAATTATTACATTAAGTTGAAAATCACCTTTGTTAGTATTCCAAACAAAATATAATGTAACATTATGTTGAAAAGCGCCCTAGTTTATAATAAAAATATAAAATGATAACATATAGGGCCATGTATAACACTTTGTTTTCATGTTTCATAACTATGATGATAATAGATATGACTAAATGGTTAGGTGTGGCTCCAACAACATGCATAGGTTGGGTAATAGCAGAATCTATTAAAGTACCAAGTATGTTAGAATCTATTAAAGTCCCAAGTATGTTAGATGATGTAGAGTTCATTGAAGTGTTTATGTCGCTAGGTCGAGGAGATGCCATGAATGTAAGAATAAGATTCACATGTATTACTATGAGATTTCACTAAAAACTAGATAGACATGATATTTAAAACCATCTTTACTTGTTCCACTTATAAGAGTGTCAAGAAGACCCGAGACTCCTCTTCCCTTTCTCTCAAACTAAGAATATCCTCATTAGTACCAATGGCACATTGAACTTGAATCGTATTATTTTCTTTCAGTTGATGTTCAAAAACACTTTTTCCATCCATTCCATTGCAAGGTTGAGTGTGTCACATTTCCACTTGTTCACTCCAAGTGGAAACAAAGGGGGAAACATATTCTAATCACTATGCCAAAGATAATATATTATCCTTGTGGAAGATTATTGTAGGAGGTGAGGAGTCTTTGCAATTAATGTAGAGGGTAGAGGATGGACGAGTTGTGTATACCTTAGATCATGGTTTGGTGGAAAGTGGTGATCAACAACATCAATCTTCATGGCGAAAATTGACTTCACCTCATGTAGAATTTACTTCACCACCTTGTCATTTAGAGGAAGGTCATTTCACTTTGGTCTCAATCTCCAATATTTTATTGTTAGACAAATGTCACCATTTTTCACTCAGGCTGAGATATCTAACATTTTTAATTTCCCCTGGCTAGGTTTTTCAAGAATTGTAGGAATGAAAATAAGAGGGAGTGCTTGAAATTTACAAGATTTGAAATTTTCTTTTTTCGTTTCTAAAGGGGATTTTTTGAGATCTATTTTCACTTCTAAAATTTACATGACATATCCCATTCATAGTTCCAATGGTGTACAAAATGGTGTGTAGATCCATCTTAAATCTGCATCTAGCATGCGTCTAGAGACATCAAATCATTCGATATGCAAACATTTCTTCAAGTTTTGTACTCTAAAAAAAATTGTATGTCGGAAAATTTGATGCCTCTAGGTGCATGATAGATCTAGAGTTAAGATGGATTTTGGTTAAAACTTTTGAATAGTGGGTTGAGTATGAGGGAGATGTGTAGTTCCTTCCGTGATCAACATGGAGTTGACACGTGGAATATATATATATATAATCTAATTTTAAGGTCATGACCAAGCCACACACCAACTAGGTGTATGCGACCCCCTTGTTTTGTGGTACAAGGGACCCCCTCCATGCAGTGATTTGACTACTAAAGTCTACAGAGGCGTACACACACACACACACACACACACACACACACACACACACACACACACACACACACATATAATTTTAAGGTCATGATCAAGCCACACACCAACTAGGTGTATGCAACCCCCTTGTTTGTGGTACAAGGGACCCCCTCCGTGCAGTGATTTGACTGCTAAAGTCTACAAAGGCGTACATACCCTACCCCCTCTTGATTTGAACATGTGACCTCTTAGGAGGAAACACATATTCTTAACAATTAGGCTCACTCATATATTAAGAACCAAAGTAGATCCGTCTTAATTATGGATCTATCATGCACCTAGAGGCATCAAATCCTTCGAGATGAAAAAAATTATTCAAGTTTTTTACTTTAAAAAAATTAGCATCTTGAGCAATTTGATGCCTCTCGGTGCATGATAGATCCGAAGTTAAGATGAATCTACGTTGGTTTATAAAAAAATTAATTATAAAAATTCCTTGCTTATTTATTTTATATTGATTTTGTTTGGAGATCTACCATATTGTTATCTTTTTTTGTTATAATTGAAAAAAATAAATCTTAAATATCAGTCCACCCAACCCAATACTTAAAAAAATCTTTAAAATTTAGCCTACACAAAATTAAAACAACCTTAAATATTAGTAACCAACCCAATCATTAGCATAATTCAAAATGTGAGCATCCCCAGTGGGCTTAAAATATTGTAAATGTTTCTATAAAATTCCTAGACATATAGCATTATTATTATAGGCAAAAAAAAAAAAAAAAAAAAGACTGTAGGTTTATGATAGAAAACCATGACAAGTTGATTAACTGTCCTTGTCCTTTTCACCAAGTGGGTTGACCGGGCGGCCTAGATGCAAAGGGATGGGCATATCTAGGATGACCAAATCCTGGTTGTCTAGATCTTGGGCATGTTGATGTTGCGTGAAGCAAGAGTATAAAGCCATCAATAGAGTTAGCTTGTTATCCAACTACTCAACCTTGAACTTTAAATATGCAACTTCCCCTTTCACCTCGAAGATGAGATACATATGATCTTCCACTAGGAAAAATTCCTTGGTCTCTTCGCAGTAATGGTTGTCCTCAAGATGAGTCTTCATGGGTTGTAAGGGAGAACGACCTTCCTTTTTTATTGAAACCTTGCCAGTGACTTTGCACTTAGTTGTGACTCCTCCTAAAGGTGGATCGCCTTTGTCAACCCATTTCACTTGACATCCCCAAAAAAGTGTGTCATCCAGACCAGTCTGTGTGGCAAGCTTTGTCAACTCGGTTTCTAGTTTACCACTCTCAACAACCCCATAAATGGGTAGAACAATGGCCGCTTCTTTTCTAGTTTCTTTCGTCGATGGAGCGATACCCCCATGTTGAGATCCACTCCTCCATTGATACCCTTGAACTTGGAGAACTCTTCCATGATCCCTTATTCTCGGCATTCTTAGTGAGTGAATGCTAGTGACATGGGTTAGGGTGGCTAAGGATCCTACCACAATATTCCCAAAGAGCTTCAATGAATTATGCTTCTGGGAAAATCCAGTGCTATAAGTCCGATGAAAACTTCCCCTATCCCTTACTCTCGGCATACTTAGTGAGTGAATGCCAACAACATGGTCAGGGTGGTTGAGGATCCTACCACAATCTTCCAACAAAGCTTGAGTGAATTATGCTTATGGGAAAATCCAATGCTATAAGTCTGGAGAACTCTTCCCTGATCCATTATTCTCAACATCCTTAGTGAGAAAATGCCAGTGACACGGGTCAGGGTGGTTGAGGATCCTACCACAATATTCCAACAGAGCTTGAGTAAATTATGCTTCTGGGAAAATCCAACACTATAAGTGCGACGAACTCTTCCTCGATCCCTTACTCTTGGCATCCTTAGTGAGTGAATGCCAACATAAATTGAGTGAATTATGCTTCTGAGAAAATCCAACGCTATAAGTCTGACCATTGGAGTTTTGCATCATAATCCCAGTGCCACCCACCATTAACCACACCTTTAACATATTAATTTCTTTCTTTCTCCGATGATGATTACCTTGCTCGTCGGTTGTACCAGGTTGTAGAGCCATAACTCTCTTTGGATACTCCAAACAACATTTCATCATAATGTCCCGTACTTGGTAGTAATGGGACATGCCATCCATGATCAAATTTGAAGGTTTGGTCTTAATTTCAGTTGGAAGGGCATATAATCATCCAACCCTTCAAGGATGAAAAGTTATAAAAATAATTGTACATCAATTGAAGAGTGTAAATTAAGCAAACCCTTCATAAAAAAAAATGCAAAAATAAAATCCAGTCGATATGCCTTTTGAGCAAAGTCTTAATATCAAGTCGAAATAAAGGAAAGGTGATTTAAAGCATGGCATATAAAGGCTATTCCTTGAAGATACACAAAGGTGATTACAACAATGAAGACTAGAAATGACTGGAGGCAACTTTTAGAATTGATGATAAATATAGCTCCCTTCTTCCTAACCAATGGAAACAACATTTATGAAGATATCTATAAATGGTTAAGAGCGTTATTGTGATTTGAAGAACAACAACCTACATATGTGTTTTCTATATCGTTTTGCCTTTCCCAGGGATGCAAAAATTGACCTTGAGACACTGGTGGAAATTTGGAGCATATAAATCTTGATAGACAAAGAAATGGGTGAAATTGATTTAATGGATGATGGGTTGAGATACACAAATGCACTATTAGATAGTTTTTTGATTGAGTTTATCGAGTTTATTGAGGTGAAGTCAAAGCCAAAGTGGATAAAAGTTCAAATGGTCGTTCATGACTTAGCAATTTACAAAGGCCAAAACAAGGAGCACTAGTTTTTTGTTGTAGATCAGAATCTGCGAACCTTCCCCAACAAAGAGAAGATTAAGGATTGCAGAAGAATATCTCTTGGTTACAGTAAAATTAATGGTTTTCCATCCCATTTAAATTTCCCAGAACTTGTGAGTTTGGTGTTAGTGCATATTGAGGAGTTGAGGGATGTCCCATATTTATTTTTCTCGAACTTCCAACGTCTAATGGCCCTGGATATGTCTTGCACCTCAATAACATCATTACCAACCTCTATGGAGAAACTTGGATGACTTAAGTTTCTTAGTTTGAGATACTAAGTATTTGAATGAGCTTCCTGAGAGAATAGGTGATCTTGTTCACCTTCAATTTTTGGATCTTACAAACTATGCATGGCTTAAAAGGAAGGTTGCATCAGAAGATATGAGATCTTGAAAATTTAAAACATCTCAAATTAGAAGGATGTTATAATTTAGAGGTGGATTCAAAGGATATCTCTCAACTCACTTCATTGTAGAAATTGGTCTTGCCAGTATGAATGTTGGGTGCAGAGGAGTTTGATCTAAGTATGAGGAAAGTATACAGTAGTATAAGTCTATATATGTAATAAGTGCATTGGAATTTGGAGAAAGCAATGTACAGGAGTCCCTCATCGTTTTTCCAGTGGGCAGAGCCAGGACAGTCTGCCGCCATTATCTATGTCCAGGTTATGCCACCATCATCGCACATAATTCATTAAATCCTGGAGGTGGAATAAGTATTGATGACGCGTAGAAATGTAGCCCTTTTTATGGAATTTTAACATCCAGCTTGCACTTCTTTTAAAATAGTTAAAAATAATAATCATTTTTTTATGTGTATATTTTCAACTATACTTCTAGGACGTGCCAGTGACCCTTTGTACGAGCTATGACGGGATCAATTTTGAACCATGGATGCCATAAACTCGTCCGCCTAAGAACTTGAGCCGACTGGTAGCAGGAAGCTCTCTCCCCAATTGTCTCCTCATTGTGATTGCCATAACACCCCATCCAGGGAAATATCTGTTAGTTGACTCTAAATACAACTTCTTAAGGGGGAGAAGAATCTGTTTCTATATGTAAAGAAACTCGATCTAAATTGAGCACATTATTGGATATATCACGGTCTCTAATTGGCTTGTGGAATAAAAAAATACAAAACCACGCCAGCCTCTCAGTGCATGATAGATCCGAAGTTAAGATGAATCTACGTTGGTTTATAAAAAATTAAATTATAAAAATTCCTTGCTTATTTATTTTATATTGATTTTGTTTGGAGATCTACCATATTGTTATCTTTTTTTGTTTATACTTGAAAAACAAAAATCTTAAATATTAGTCAACCCAACCCAATACTTTGGAAAATCTTTAAATTTTAGCCTACATAAAATTAAAAAAACCTTAAATATTAGTAACCAACCCAAGCATTAGCATAATTCAGAATGTGAGCATCCCCAGTTGGGCTAAAATACTGTAAATGTTTATATAAAATTCCTAGACATATAGCATTATTATTACAGGCAAAAAAGAAAACTAAAATAAAAAACAAAGACTGTAGGGTTATGATAGAAAACCATGATAAGTTGATTAATTGTCCTTCTCCTTTCCTCCAAGTGGGTTGACCGAGCGACCTAAATGAAAAGGGATGGGCATATCTAGGATGACCAAATCTTGGTTGTCTAGATCTTGGGCATGTTGATGTTGCGCGAAGCAAGAGTATAAAGCCATCAACATAGTTAGATTGTTATCCAACTACTCAACCTTGAACTTTAAATATGCAACTTCCCCTTTGACCTCGAAGATAAGCTACATCTGATCTTCCGATAGGAAAAATTCCTTGGTCTCTTCACAGTAATGATTATCCTCAAGTTGATTCTTCATGGGCTGTAAGGGAGAACGACCTTCCTTTTTTATTGAAACCTCGCCAGTGACTTCACACTTAGTTGTGACTCCTCCTGAAGGTGCATCGCCTTTGTCAACCCATTTCACTTGACATCCCAAAAAAAGTGTGTCATACAGACCATTCTGTATGGCAAGCTTTGTCGACTGGGTTTCTAGTTTACCACTCTCAACAACCCCATAAATGGGTAGAACAATGGTCGCTTATTTTCTAGTTTCTTTCGCCGATGGAGTGAGACCCCCATGTTGAGCTCCACTCCTCCATTGATACCCTTGAACTTGGAGAACTCTTCCATGATCCCTTACTCTTGACATTCTTAGTGAGTGAATGCTAATGACACGGGTTAGGGTGGCTGAGGATCCTAACACAATATTCCCAAAGAGATTGAGTGAATTATGCTTCCGGGAAAATCCAGCGCAATAGGTGATACTTTTTCTTTTGTATTTGAAGCACCCATTTCCATGCTCCTTATGATGAAGTCGCACCCTCACTAGCACGTTCGCTCACTCAGGACCTTCTTATCTTCTTGGCCCGAAGAACTCCAAGGCTCTTCTATTTCCCTATCGAGAAATCTGCACCCACAGATTCTCCTCTACGCGACTTCCCTTTGTCCTCTTATCGGGAAATCGGAACTTCACGACTTCACGACTTCGCAAGTTCTCTGTTGGTCACTGGGCTCTCGAATCCCCGAGACCCGATATGTCAGTCAACGCTGAATTTCCCTCGGCTGATCGGGACTTCGCTCCGTCGCGACTTCGCTACTCGTGATACCAACCCTTCGGTTCTCCAACTCCCGATACCCGATGCGCCGAAACGCCGATATACACTTGAGTTGACTTTCAACGGTCCCTCATCTCGTTGAGACTTTGGACTTCGCAGGATCGCAAATCCTAACTCCAACGATTCGGGACTTCTCGCGGCGATATCCCGATAGCTCGCATCAACTGTCCACGTCACCACTCCTGTGGCCCCACACTGCTATATCACTATCGGTATGTCGCGTCTCGCGACTTCGCCGCTTCCATTGCCAAGATTACGGGCTTCAACCTCCGAAACCCTGACACAAGATCCTACGTGTAGATCTGACGGTCCTCGGAACTTTGTGAGATCCCCTCGGAGAGTTTCGATCGTCCATTCTCCCTTTGACGCTTCTTGCGAGGAAGAACCAAGGGCTTCCTCAATGAAGACTTGTTCTTCTGCTGCCAACCTGCGACGCTTCCCTCGAGCTTGTTAACGAAAACTTCCCCTGCGCTTATACTTCGATGAATTCGAAGGCCTACTCCTCTTGATCTTCCTTACGATTCTCAAATCCTTAGAAAGAACTTTGCTCGCACTCCTTGCGGAAATTCTTCAACCTTTCCTAAGTGTTGAAGTCTTTCGACCCTACGCACTCATGCAGCAACAGTCTTTCGATCCCTTGCGTGCACTCCTTGCGGAAAATCTTCAACAACTCTTAAGTGTTGAATTCTTTTGACTCTGCGCTCTCTTGCAGCAGCAGTCTCTCTATACTCCGCTCAGAATCACAACTCCAAGACTTAGCTTGGCCTGCACAGTCCTTGCACAACACTGTGCCTAACTGCACCTTCAAGACGAATGAGAACAAAAGTTATCTCTAAGTGAACCCTTCTGTCAACGCACTCCCTGTGGACAATTCGACTGCACTCTTTGCAGGAATCCTCTGGCTCAAATAGAGAAAAAATTGAACCTCATTCTATTTCCCTCTCAGACTTCAATTCAACCATGAAATCACATACACAACATATAAAAGAAAATGTATGATAGGAAGCAAATATTCATGAGCATAACATCAATACACAGAGAAACAACACAAAACCATGAAATTGAATCAAAGATTTCTTCTATTAATTCAATGTATGTACATGGGTGTTCTTCATACAATTCTCTGCTTGCTCTCCTCTTCTGAATGCTCTCTACAGAATAATAATTACAATGTACAAAGGAGGGTCTCTATATCCGTTTTCCCTCTCGAACTCTAGCTATCAAATCTAGAATAAATCCTATCTACCAGCATTAACTAAATTAAATGTCGTCTATCTACCTAAGGACGAGAGCTATCCGCTCAAGGTCCATTACAATATACAAAGTGTGCCTTCATAAATGGCTTCATTAAAAATCTTGTGCAACAATTCCAAATAATTTTCAAAATTTAGTGTTGCTTGTCCAGCTGGCTTCCGCTTGATGTGATGGCGATGCTCCTGCATCATACTCCTCGTCTTGAAAATATTCATGGGCTCCTGTCCATGAGCTCCCGCACGTTCTGTCCATGATTTTGTATCACTGCTTCACTCTCCCAGCTAGCATCTTCTACTGGGTGGTTTTTCCATTTGACCAGATACTCATAGTATTCTTTTCTCCTGGTCTTCTTACCCACTCTCTTGTCCAGTATGCCTTCCATCTGTGGCTTCTCTGCTATCGGCATCTGCTTCGCCCACTAGATCACTAGTTCCTCGGTTCTAGTCTCTGCTTCTCCAGCCCTATACGGATATAAATCTGTGACATTGAATATCGGAGATATCCCGATGCCATCTGGCAACTCAATCTCATAAGCATTCTCTCCGAATTTCTTCAGGACTCTGCATGGCCCGATTTTCTTCATTTTCAATTTATTGTATGTTCCCCTCGGGAACCTTTCCTTCCTTAGATGTGCTAGAACCAGATCACCAACTTCAAACTGAAGTTGTCTTTCATGTTGATCTGCTCTGCGATTGTACTCCTGATTTGAGTCTATCAGTCATTGCTTCACCCTGCTGTGAAGTTCCTTCATCGTCTCAGCGAATTATTCTGCACTAGCACTGCTAGTCGTAGTCTGTTCTCAATCTCTCAGTTCAGAAACTCCTCTCGGATGCATCCCATATACAACCTGAAATGGACTTTTTCCTATGCTCCGATTCACCGAATCGTTGTATGCAAATTCTGCCTGCGGTAATACATGGTCCCAGCTGCTATGGTGCTCCGTCACCAAGCTTCTCAGCAAGTCTCCCAGACTTCTGTTGACCACTTCCATCTGTCCATCCATCTAAGGATGATAAGTTGAACTAAACGCCAAGTTAGTTCCTAGCTTCTTCCATAAGGTCCTCCAAAAATGCCCTATGAATTTTGTGTCTCTATCCGAAACTATGCTTTTCAACAATCCATGAAGTCGAATGACCTCCTTGAAAAACAAATTTGCGATGTGAGTCGCATCACTGGTCTTCTAGCATGGAATAAAATGTGCCATTTTTGAAAACCTGTCCACGACCACAAAAATGGAATCAACACCCCTTTGAGTCCTCGGTAAAACCAATACAAAATCCATACTTATCGCCTCCCATGGCCTCTCTGGTATGGGCAATGGCTGATAAAAACCTGCATTTTGCTTCCTCCCTTTCGAGTGTTGGCAAATCCTACATCTGTCAACAAATCGCTTGACATCTATTCGCATTCCTGGCCAAAAATATGATTCTCTCAGCTTCGTGAACGTTTTGTCATGCCCGAAATGTCCTACTAATCCACCACTGTGCTTCTCCTTTAGCAAATTCTCCCTCATGGAGCAATTCGGAATACACAGTTGATTGCCTCTAAACAAAAATCCCTCCTGGATCATATAATCTATCCACGGGCTTCTGTCTCTGAGAACTGGATTCTCAGCTGCTTCATACGCTTCTCCAAAATCTGCATCTCCTGCATACATGTCCCTGAGATTTTCAAAACCTAATGTTTTGACTCGGAACTCCTGCAACATCAAACATTTCCTGCTCAAAGCATCAGCCACTTTGTTAGCAGTTCCTGAAATATGCTTAATCACAAATGTGAAATTCTGCATATACTCTACCCATTTAGCATGTTTCTGATTCAATTTCTCTTGTCGAGTCACAAACTGCAATGCATGATTATCACTGTACAATACAAATTCTTTTGGGATCAAGTAATGCCTCCACTTCTTCAGCGCCTGTATGGTAGCATAAAATTCTTTATCATATGTGGAGTACTTTAATTTCGCCTCATCCAGCTTCTCGCTGAAATATGCAACTGGTCTGTCTTCTTGACTCAAGACCGCTCCTATGGCAAAGCCACTTGCATCACATTTCACCTGGAATGTCTTCTGAAAATCCGGTAACACCAACACTAGTCGTTCCGTGATCTTCCGCTTCAACAGATTGAAGCTTTTCTTAGCCTTTGTTGTCCAATGAAAAGACTTATGTCGCTTCTTCACTGTGTCCATCATCGCGGCGCTAATTCCACTGAAATTCCTGATGAACTTTCGGTAGAAACTAGCCAAACCATGAAAACTTCTCACCTCGAAAACATTTCTCAGTGATGGCCAATTATTAATCACTTCTACCTTCTCTGGATCCATCTTCAATTCATTCGCCGAAATAACAAAACCCAACTAAATGAGCTCTGTCTTCATAAATGAGGACTTCTTCATATTTATCAAAAGCTTCTCCTGTTGTAGCTTCCTCATCACAATGGTCGCTTCCTCATCACAATGGCCAAATGATTCAGATGTTCAGCCTCTGATTTGTTGTAAATCAGTATGTCATCCAAGTACACAATGACAAATTTCCCGATGAATTCCCTCAGGACTTCATTCATCAATCTCATAAATGTGCTCGGTGCATTTGTCAAACCAAATGACATGACCAGCCATTCATACAAACCTTCGTTTGTCTTGAATGTTGTCTTCCATTCATCACCTTCCCTCATGCGAATCTGATGATACCCGCTCTTTAAATCAATTTTTGAAAAAAATCTTGCCCCACTCAGGAAATCCATCAGATCATCCATTCTCGACAGTGGAAACCTATACCTGATGGTTATCTTGTTGATCGCTCTTGAATCGATACACATTCTCCAACCTCCATCCTTCTTTGGACTAAGTACCGTTGGAACGACACATGGACTTAAGCTTTCTCTGACTAGCCCTTTTTCCATCAACTCCTGGACCTGCCTTTTAACTTCCTCATTTTCCTGCGGCGTCAATCTGTACGCAACTTTGTTTGGCAAACTAGCTCCTGGTATGAGATCAATGTGATGACTCACACTTCTCATTGGTGGAAACGAATGAGGTAATTCGTCCACTATGATGTCAGCGAACTCTTCCAATAGTTCCTGAACTTCTTCTGGTAAATCATCCACTCTTGTAATAGTCAGAACAATTCTCGGCTTTCTGACCACAAAGAATTGTGGATATTCCTTCTTCTCCATCTCTATAAGAAGTTCCTTCCCACTCATGAGAAGTATTGTGCTGCTTACTTCCGGCTTCACCTCTTTATCTTTTATTGGAAGCAACCTATGTGTCCTCCCATCCTTTTCTAAAGTATATGTGTTCATCCTCCCATCATGAACCACATTTCTGTCATATTTCCATGGTCTACCCAGCAACAAATGACATACATCCATGGGAATAACATCACATAAGACCTTATCATTATATCCTCCTATATTGAATTCAACTAAACATTGTTTAGTGACACTCACCTGATGTCCCTTCTGTAGCCATGAAACTTTGTATGGACTCGGGTGATCAGTCGTCTCCAGTTCCAACTTCTTTACCATCTCGGTCGAAATGAGATTATCTTTGCTACCACTGTCAACAATAACCTTGCATACCAAGTTCTTGGTCTTGCAAGTTGTTCTGAAAAGTCTGGTCCTTTGTGTTGCGTCCTCCACCTCCTTTCCGGGTGTTAAAAGAACTTTACGCATCATTAGCGACCTTCCGTCTTCTGCGCCTTCACTCTCAACATCACGCCTCTATGCCTCAGTGACGTGATCTTCTCCACTATCCTTCTTTTTCTTTGGACACTCAAATGACCTGTGCCCATTCTTTCCACATGTGAAGCATGTGATTACTCCACCTCGGCCTCTTCCTCTACCTCTGGTACGAGTAATAGTGTTTGCGTCAGCATAACCGCCACCCTGCTCTGTATGTTGCCCTCTCTGCTCAATGTATGGCCCTCTCTGTGAGGTACCACCTCTTTCTGGTTTTCCCTGAGGTTTCTTCCATTCCTCCTTGGGCTTCTGATATTTCTTCTGGGAAACTGCCTTGCCTCTGGGCTGACTTTTGCCTCGTCCTCGCTGACCTTGCTTTCGACTCAGCTTCTCTTCTGCTTTCAGAGCCATCTGATAAGCATCCTCCACCGTCCTGATGGTAACCATGCTTAATTCATTCTGAATGTCGTATCTCAGACCATTCAGATATCTGGCAACCTTCTCATCATCGCTCTCCCGATGACCTACTCTGATGTTCAGTCGATAGAATTCCTCAGTGCATTCTTTCACTGTCATCAGCTTCTATCTCAGGTTCTGCATCCTCCTGAACAGAGTAATTTGGTAGTCTCTTGGGATGAATTTTGCCTTCACCTTCACGATCATTCGATCCCAACTCTTGATCTTCTGCTTTCCTTTGCAGCGTCTGTCAGCTTGTAGCTCGTCCCACCACAATGTTGCATGTCCTTTCAAGTGTGTAACAACATGTTTGACTTTCTTGTCCTCTTCGATATCTTCATAATCGAAGTAGGTGTCAAGAGCTTGGATCCAATCCAGAATCTCTTATGCATCCAGATTCCCCTCATAGACTGGAATATCCATTTTTTCTTTCGCACCCATCCTAGCAATAGCTTTAATCAATCACTCAGTAGATGCATCTTTGGCTGCAACTTCCTCCTCGCGTTCAACCTCAATCTCGCCTTCGGAGTCACTTAGATCTCCAGCACTGGCTGTGCGCCTCTGCACTGTCTCCATCTCCTCAAGTCTTTCTCGGAGAACTCTCATCTGTCTCTCCATTTCTGGATTTCCCGTCAGCCTGCCTCTTCTCCTCACCTCCCTATCTTCTGGGTCAGGTGACTGTCTTTCTCTTCTGGGCGGCATGGTAAATTTCCTTTTCTCTGCTACAGAAAGCAAAGAACTTCCTGCTCTGATACCACTCTTGACGCATCCGCACCCTCATTGGCACGTCCTCTCACTTAGGACATTCTTATCTTCTTGTCCCGAAGAACTCCAAGGCTCTTCTATTTCCCTATCAGGAAATATGCACCCACAGATTCTCCTCTACGCGACTTCCCTTTTTCCGCTTATCGGGAAATCGAAACTTCGTGACTTCGCAAGTTCTCTGTTGGTCGCTGGTCTCTCGAATCCCCGAGACCCGATATGTCAGTCAACGCTGACTTTCCCTCAGCTAATCGGGACTTCGCTCCGTCGTGGCTTCGCTACTCGCGATACCAACCCTTCAGTTCTCCAACTCCCGATACCCGATGCGCCGAAACGCCGATATACGCTTGAGTTGACTTTCAACGGTCCCTCATCTCGTCGGGACTTCGGACTTCACAGGATCATGAATCCTAAATCCAACGATTCGGGACTTCTCGCAGCGAGATCCGGATAGCTCACATCAACTGTCCACGTCACCACTCTTGTGGCCCCACACTGCTATATCATTGTCGGTATGTCGCGTCTCGCGACTTCGCCGCTTCCGTTGCCAATATTACGGGCTTCAACCTCTGAAACCCTGACACACGATCCTACATGTAGATTCGACGATCCTCGGAACTTCGTGAGATCCCCTCAGAGAGTTTTGACCGTCCGTTCTCCCTTTGACGCTTATTGCGAGGAAGAACCAAGGGCTTCCTCCAAGAAGACTTGTTCTCCTGTTGCCAACCTGCGACGCTTCCCTCGATCTTGTTGACGACAACTTCCCCTGCACTTATCCTTCGATGAATTCGAAGGCCTACTCCTCCTAATCTTCCTTAGGATTCTCAAATCCTTAGAAATAACTTTGCTCGCACTCCTTGCGGCAAATATTCAAACTTGCCTAAGTGTTGAAGTCTTTCAACCCTACGCACTCCTTCAACAACAGTATTTCGATCCCTTGCGCGCACTCCTTGTGACAAATCTTCAACAACGCTTAAGTGTTGAAGTCTTTTGACTCTGCGCTCTCTTGCAGCAATAGTCTCTCTATAATTCGCTCAGAATCGCAACTCCGAGACTTAGCTTGGCCTGCGCACTCCTTGCACGGCACTGTGCCTAACTCCACCTTCAAGACGAATGAGAACAAAATTTATCTCTAAGTGAACCCTTCTGTCAATGCACTCCCTGCGGACAATTCGACTGCACTCCTTGCAGGAATCCTCTAGCTCAAATAGAGAAACAATTGAACCTCATTCTATTTCCCTCTCAGACTTCAATTCAACCATGAAATCACATACACAACATATAAAAGAAAATGTATGACAGGAAGCAAATTTTCATGAGCATAACATCAATACACAGAGAAACAACACAAAACCATGAAATTGAATCAAATCTTTCTTCTATTAATTCAATGTTTGTACATGGGTGTTCTTCATACAATTCTCTGCTTGCTCTCCTCTTCTGAATGCTCTCTCCAGAATAATAATTACAATGTACAAAGGAGGGTGTCTATATCTGTTTTACCTCTCGAACTCTAGCTATCAAATATAGAAATAAATCCTATCTACCAGCATTAACTAAATTAAATGTCGTCTATCTACCTAAGGACAAGAGCTATCCGATCAAGGTCCATTACAATATACAAAGTGCGCCTTCATAAATGGCTTCATTAAAAGTCTTGCGCAACAATTCCAAAGCATTTTCAAAATTCAGTGCTGCTTGTCCAGCTGGCTTCCGCTTGATGTGTTGGCGATGCTCTTGCATCACCTTACCTGGTTTTTCCATGTGTCTACTGACAACACCAACTGCATGTGAAATGCTGACCATTTCTCCATCACAATCATCAAACTTCCTACTAGAGTATAATACTTGAGACATATAACCCTTTTCTTCTTCATCAATTAGGACATAAACCTGAAGAGAAATTACAATGGAAAGCCAAAGGGATTTTACCAGTTTCACATTATTCATACTGAATTTCTTGAGTATCTTCACCACATACTTCTGTTGTGATAACCAAGCTTACCATATTTCCTGTCTTTGTGTATTTCCATGTCCAAGATTTATTTTGCTGCTCCCAGATCCTTCATAACAAACGTCCTAACCAACTGAGCCAACTTGTTGATCTCAACCATGCTTGTGCTTGCAACAAGCATAATATATAACACCAAGATAATGAATATACCATAAACACAACGGTTATACTCACTTCTTGAAAATTTGGCTCACCATGAAGGAATCAAAAATCTTGTACCATTTGCCTAGCATGCTTCAAGCCATACAATGATTTTCGAGTTTGCAAACAAATCTCCTGTTGCGATTTTGATCTAACAGTTCTATTTGTTCCATATACATCCCCTTATAAAAGGAGATTCATCAAACACTGCTCCACCTCAAACTTTGCATTCAAACAACTTTGACCAAATCCATCCAAACCGGCCAAGTAAGCCTTCACCGCTTACCTCCAGGCCCATTTACAATGGAGTTCACCAAAAATTTTATAGGCTTCATTACATGCAATCCATGGACACAATACCATGGGATACCCAAAACACATGGACCCGAAAAACCACCTGCTTTGACCTAAGAAACAAATTTAACATACATACGCCCCCCACATATTCAATCTACCTAAATCTACATCTATACTTTTCATATGTGACCTGATAAACCAGGGGTATGCATGCCTATCTAGGTATTACACGCATATTCCCATTTACATGCAATCAATAATTTCTGCAACTCCAAAGTAAATACAATTTTATTTATTTTTAATTATTTCAAGGTGACTCAACCATCACCGCCCTACACTTTCTATGAAAACATAGGTGAAGAGACACAACAGACAAACAAAAATTCATCAACCATACCTATATCTGAATTTTCTTCTATTGTGGAGTCCTCTTTGGATGCTTGTTGTCTTTTCCAACAATCCTTCTTGAGATGCCCAGATTTTCCACAAAACCACCATTTTTCCTTACCCTTACTGTCTTTTGACTTAGACATGGTTGTACCTTTCTGATCTTTCCCTCCTTCTGAAGATCGACCTCTAACCACCATTGCTTTTGTTGTTGAGGTTTCCTTACTGGATCTTCTCCTCATATCCTCAGACAACAAATCCCGCACAACAATGTCATAATCAATGGTATATGTTGTGCTAAACCACATAGTTGTGACCAGATAATCCCAAGACTCATGAAACGAACACAGTAGGGTAACCGTCTTATCCTCATCTTCGAACTTTACTTCCATAGAAGTTAGATGACAAATAAGAGTATTGAAAACATTCAAGTGATCAACAATTTTTGTACCTTCTTTCATCCACAAGTTGTACAACGGCCTCTTCAGGAAGATTTTGTTTGACAAATTCTTTGTCATATACAGACTCTCTAGTCTGCTCCATAAACATGTTGTTGTCTCCTCTTCAGCGATGTTAAAAAATACCTCATCTACCAGACACAAACACTGAGGGATCTTGCATCTAGATCCTGCCAGTCCTCATATGTCATGCTTGTTGGTTTCTTTGTCTTTCCAGCGAATGCTTTTTGCAATCCTTGTTGCACAAGAAGATCCTGCACCTTGAGTTTCCATAGCGCAAAGATATTATTACCACTGAATTTCTCCACCTCAAACTTGGAACTCTCCACTCTCGCCATTAGCACAAGAAAAACTCCAAAACCACTGCTTATAAAACTGATCTTTTTATATGGAAAAATAACCTTATAGCTCAAGCTTAAACTTAAAACTAATGGTTAAAAGGTTTTAAAAAATATTTTATACTTAATAAAACCTTTTACCCAAAACCACAAAAGTTCATCTCTTAAACAACATAATATTCATATCTTCCCCATAAAAAATTGTATATGGCATCCTTGAGTGTTGGTTTGAACTATCAGCGCTCCTTGAGTGTGGATGGGGGAACGTCGAAGGGTCGACACTCTGTGGTGTAGAGACCATGTGCGTCGATTTCTCAAAAATTGGTATTTCTTAAGTGTGAGAGCGTTGACATGCCTCTAACACTGTCTAGGGAGCGTCGATGACCTGAGACACTCAATCACATATCTTTCTCTCTCTGTATACCTACATGTAATTCTCCTTGGCTCACCTGTAACACCTACTCAATTCGCCTAAGCTCTGATACCACTTGTTGGGCAACGAAAGAAAAACAGAGCACAAAACCAGAGCATAAACTAAGAAACATTAAACACACATGAAACCAAGAACAACAAACACACTTGACACAGTGGTTTATGTGGAAACCCAAATCGGGAAAAAACCACAGACAATGATTATCGGTCTTCTTCTATTCAAGGGAGAATTACAATAGCCAACCGAGGCATACAACCATCCTCTCCTCACAGAATGTACTCGCTTTCACTCGAATTCACATTGCATTGTCCTCTACTTCTATGGGTATGCTCGTATATATAACATCTATCACTCAGTTACACAGACTGGTCATGAATACGTGCATGTGCATGCATACGTGCATGTGCATGTGCATGTCCATATGCATGTGACCACATGGGAAAATTCGTTGGCATGTTTCCAACAAGATCCGCCCCCTTGCTTTCCTTTTCCCTCTTCACCTTCTTCCTGAGAGACAATAATATTAACCCCAAATACTGTGTTGCAAACCACTTCACATTTATATTCGAAAATTATGAGGGTGTGAAGAATTTTGCATTGGTTTTCCTTAGCATTCTCCAGCTCTTGGACCACCACTGTCTTGACCAACCAGTACATCTCAATAGTCCATAAATATTTTGTATCTCGAGTCCAGGAATAGACCGGGTCGTCCACTCATTCTCTTACCTCCTCAAGAATTTAGCATCCCTGCTTCATTATTAGCGCAACCTCCACATCCTCCTTAGCTTTGACATGACATTTTTCTTTCTTTGTATCGTGCCTCATCTTGGTTTGCTTCAAATTCCGCTCTTATCACCATTTCTCGAGCCAGTGAAGAGGATGCATTTCTATCCCCCCAACTTCCCCCTTTACCCACTCCTCTTGCCATCCTAGAAGCCCAACACCAACACAGACGAGAACATTGAGGACCACACTTTAGAAAAGAATAAACTCCTCTGCCTCCTTCAATAATGTAAGGTAAGCTAAAATAACAAAGAGGAATCCACTCTCAACTCTTACTGGTGCACTCGTTCAATCTCAAGAAACACCTGGAGCCACATATAATTTTCACTGTTCAAGCCACCCTCAAGCGACAAGGATTTCCATATCAACCATCCTCTTTCCAGAGGAACTCTACCTTAAACTAAAAATGCAAGATCCCCCCTAAAAAGAAAGGGCCATCACCAAAGCTACGCCATTTCCTCTCCGATTACCAAGTCAAGATAACCATAACAACACCACCCTCCTTGTACAAAAATAAGTCCACAGTACACATCATTTCCATAACGTCTAGTTGCAGCCTTACCTACGAATGATATTGTGCCTCCATCACTATACATTGCTCCATGATTACATAAACACCCCACATTAAACACTTCATCACTTCCTTGTACCTCGCTCACTCTTGATTTGAATATGCCATGAAATCTCAAATGGACAAGGGGTGACATACCCTGTTTCCCATGACCTTTCATCCTTTTCTCCCTCTTGACAAGACCTCCCATTATCATATCATGTCGAACCATTACTCGATGTTGAATTGGTGTCTAGGCATGATGCATGTGCATCCTCTACACCACTTGTCATCACCCTATCTAGGTGATGGTTTTTTAATTCATTTAGGAATTCACATGCCTTTCTGAGGGAAGAAAAGATCATATCCATACTTCATATGTATTGGTTAGAGCCACCCCTGCATTCACCAAACAATAAGCAAGTGCATTGGACTTTCTTCTTACATGTGATGGTATAACCACTGAGATTTCCTTGATCAATTATGCAACCTAGGAAAGGTTGCAGGATAATCTCCCATTCATGGTGATTTTTTCAGGGTTAATCCCATTCACAATTATTTTCAGAGATGAAATGAGTGATTGGGAATCACCCTCCACCACTAGCACATTGTATCTCTGATCATGTGATATTATCAACCCTATTATTAGCCCTAATAGTTTGGCTCCATTATTAGAATTATGTCATATATTTATTGTATATATTTCTTTAATTTCTCTGGCGGAGTTACGAAAGACTCCCCCTACCCCTATTGGTGAGGTTTATTGTTGGGAGGAAATTTGCACTGACATTGGTCTAACTTCTTATTTTTGAAAATTATTGGGTGGGCTCTATGTCAGAGACACAGGGATTTCACCCAAGAACTTGTGACATAGCGTGTGCATTCATGGGGTATTATAGAATACCCCTAATTTTACTAAACATGATAAATAGCTCCCAAAATCCTTTTGTCAAACCCCCCTCCCAATACATCTTTCCAATAAAAAAAATCTCTATTTTTACTAGATATCCATTTTTATCAATTCCAATACCTATAAATCCCCTCTACCCTACATCCCCCCCAATACCTATAATATATTGACCTTACTTTTAATAATTTGAAAAACCCCCTTTATGAATGAACATGATAAGATATTGGTCAACAAGGTGAAGGCCTCGTGGTGAGAGAGTACTAAGTCCTCCCATGCCTAACTAGTAGATGTTATCAATTCCCAAACATTTGCCTAATTTAACTTCCATAGTTGATATGTTGTTTGTTGTTGTTTTTGTTTAAAGAGACTTTTGTTTCTCTCTTTCCATATATTCGAGAAAAGAACCCACGGAATGTGTTTCTCACCTGAAGAAATTTATGTTCTTCCCCCATAATTAGTTCTTGTTCCCACACATCATCCCATAACAGAGCAGATTTGCAATATTGAATTTCCTAGAAGGAGTGTTATTGCATGACCCCTCTATTGTTCGAGGCATTATTCTAGATAAATGATCCAGGGAACTCCCCCTCCATTCTTATCAACTCATCCCGAGGAATGTCAGATGCATATTTTTTTCCAAATTAGAGACCACAAGTTTGTCAGTCCCTTGAGTCACCTCCATGAGATATTTGTTGCCAAAGAGTGTCCCATGAAGATGGGATCCGTGGACCCTAATCCCAAGGCCACCAAAATCCTTTGGGTTGCACACCTTATCTCAAGCCACTAATGCCCATTTTTTTCCTTGGTGGCCCCTTCCATAAAAAGGATCTATGCAGATTTTGAATATTTTTTATGATGGTGACTGGAGATGCTAGAGCTGAAAACAAATACAAAGGCATAAATAACAACACATATTTTATCAATAAAATCCTCCATAGGAGAGTGAGGAAATGGTGAATCCAGTTTGTTATCTTAGCTTCCATTTTCACTAAGAGATCCTCTTGGGAGGCATTCCAAAAAAAATTCTCCATTAGAGGCGCATCCAAATATTTTGAATGTAAGGCATCCTTTTGGAATCCCATCGATATGAAAATATTTCATTGGATTAACAAGGGGGTATTGAAAAATAAAATTTCGGATTTGGACTAATTAATTAGGGCTCTTGAAGTGGTCATGAATAAGTCTAAAGCTTGTTTAAAAGATAAATATTCGCTTATCGACGGTTTCCCCATTAAAAGGGTATCATCCACAAATTGTAGATGTGACAAAGGATTAACTTGTAGGTGAATGGAAATTCCTTTAAGAGACTCATTAGCACAGGCCGACTTGATCAACCTCCCCAACCCTTTGGCCATAAGGATATAAAAACATTTGAGAAAGAGGGTCCCCTTGATGGATTCCTTAGGATGGGTCGAAGGTCATGGATGGGCAGCCATGGATGAGAATTGAGAAGAATACCTTGGAAACCACATCCCTTATCTAGAGGATCCATTCATTACAAAACCCATAGGTTGCTAGCATTCGATGAAGAAAGGTCCAATTCATGTGATCATTGGCATTGGAAATATCTAATTTAATTAACATTCCAATTTTTTTACTCATTCTCAGTGAATTTATTGTCTCATGGGACAAAATAATCCTATCTTGTATCCGTCTACCTTTGAAAAATCCCCCTTGTTTTGGGGATATGAGTTTATTCATAAGGCGCTTCAATCTATTTTTTATTACTTTAGTAATCATTTTATAAATGGCATTACAAAATGAAATGGGTCTGAACTTTTCTCGGATGTTCGCCTCCTGTTCCTTAGGTATCAACGTTATGAAAGTTGTGTTGAATCCCTGGAGAATGGCACTGGACGTTCATGATTCTTCAACTACTTCCCAAATATAGTTTCCTAATATTGGCCAACACACCTAAAAAAAGGTCAATCGTAAAGCCATTTGGGCATGGATATTTATCGGAGGCCAACTTGTTCACTATCTGTTCTACTTCTTCTAAAGTTATAGGACGCATGAGGCTCTAATTTTGATAAGGAGTAACCAGTCTAGGGATGGTACTAGTGATTGCTTAGATTTATTCCTTCCTATCCACCTCTTGTACTTGGAGAAGATGTATAAAATGCAAAACCAATTCATTCTTGATGTCTTCATATTTTTCCAAATTATCCCCTATAGATGATTTCAACAAGGTGATTCTATTTTTTCTTCTTCTCTATAGGAGTGAGTTATGGAAATATCTTTTGTTCCGGTCCCCTTCCCAAATCCATTGAATCCTCAACTTATGCCTCCATAAAATATCTTCATGTTTATCCCTTTTATCAATTTCCATCTTTAGTTGACTCTCTTCTCTTCATGTCTCCTTCAATCGTCCTTCAAGATGCATTTTCTTTTTTTAGATCTCTTAAATCTCTAGCTCCAGGCGCTACTTCTCTACTAAAGTATTCCTAAAAAATTCCTTGTTCCATTTCCTAATCTGAATTTTAATATTCTTCAATCTTTGTTGAACTTGATACATCTTTGTCCCAAATAAGTCTGATATTTCCCTCTACCAGGTTGTTATGTTTGCCAAAAATTGGGGATTCTCCATCCAAAATATCTTGAATCTAAATGGCTTAGGTCTAGGCTTTAACTTTCCTTTGGCATAAGATAAAAATAGGCCAATGGTAAATCCATTGTATGGAAGTATGTCAATCTATATCACTTGCTAGGCATAGAGCATTGATTGTGAGATTAGGAACCTAACAATATGGGAAACGATCTGGTGTTTTCCTCCTATCCTATTATTCCATGTATACATGTCACTACTAGATGGAATGTATATGAGTCATATATTATCAAAGGATGGAAATTCCATCGAAGGCTTTGTCTACCTATAGGATCACTACCTCACATATACACCAAATATTTCAAGATATTTGGGAAAATGTGTCTTTATCACACTTTGTTTCATTTAGCATCAAAATACTGGGTTTCTCTTGATACATTATCTTCCATAGAATCTTGTGTTTGAAGACGGAATTTAAACCTCGTACGTTCCATGAGATGATATTCATATCAAAATTTGGGTTGGAGATCGAAGTACTTTTCTTGGATACCTGTTGACTAGCCCGAGTCCACCAACAAGGCCCACGTCTCTTCTAATTTTTTCTTGTAATACTTTCGTCTGTGTTTATTTTCCTCCCCTACATATCTCTTATAAGGTTTGAGAGAATTGGTTATAATCCCTAGGCCCCCTGAGGATGTCACATTATGTTCTTGATAGCCCACCTTACGTTTTCCTTTGACCAAGTCTCTTTAGAGTTGTGAAGTTGGCCTTCAAGCATGTTATTTATTTTATGTTATCCATGTACTGCAATCAATGCCTTCATGTCTATATCCTGATCATATTACCCCATGTCTTGAGTTACAATCTCCCCTTATGAATCCTCCTATGAGTCATTTTTTCCATTGATCTCTTGCATATCCATATCCACCCCCTCCACTTGTATGTTAGCTTGCTCAGGATCTTTCTTTCTTCACTTTTAGCTATCTAATTCCATTTGTATTTAAGGAGTCTCTACTTTTTGTTCCCTTGGCTTCCCTTCCTTCTTTGAATGTTCTTGTGCTTCCTCTATTAGTGCCTATAAGCTATTTGAAGTGTTTTTCCCCTACATGGATATTCAAATTTGATCTTCAACCTATCCTCCTTTTACTTGGTACCTTCGTGAACTCCTCATCATCTTGTTGATCTTTAGCTCTGTTTGTCACATTATTGGTATTTAGAGAGCATTCTCTGAACAAGTGGCCATGTTCATGGAAATTCTTGCATCTGAATGGAATATGTTTGTCATCCAACATTTTTACCCACTCATTATCTTGAAAAGATATGGTTGTTGCATCTAGAAGTTCCCCTACCACATTCATGTCTGCAACAATTTTTGCATAAGAAGTGTACTCGCCCACTTTGGTTACCTTTGAAATATTTATAAAAGAACCTAAAGTATTCCCTAACCCCTCCAGTATTTATTTGTCCTAGAACTCCCGAGGTAGAGAATAGAACTAAATTCACACTAGATTTTATGTAAATTCTTCCTTTTCCAGTGAAAATCTCTTTGACCAGTAGTGGAGGTTAAGGCTAACTGATTTGAAAAAATATGGCTCCTCTTAGAAGATCCTTTCTCTATCCTTTTTGGATGAGAATATGAATGTGAAAATGCCTTTTGAACCAAGCTTTAGATCCATCTCTCCTTTCACCTTCCATCAAGTGCTCACCCATCCCATCAATGCTTTTCCCAAGGGCCATATGCCCATAAACTTGCCAATCACTGCATGATCTTTCATGTATTATATATAATCCCTATTTGAGGGAGGTAACATCCTATCTCGGGTTCTTGTTCGAATTTTCCAAGAATCCATTTTTTAGTCTGTGTTCATGGAACCAATTTTTGGCCTCTTGGTTGTCAGCACTATCGTGTCCCTGTTAGTCCTTACCTACCCTTCATTTCTTGGGTCATTAGGGTTTGTTTGGATACCCCTTTCACCACCTTTTTAAAATATTTCTCCCTCACCAACTCCATCCCACCATCAACAACATAAGGCTCATGGATTGTTGTCATTGCTATCCATGCTACCCACGGACAGAGATTTTTTAGTGTACCCCAAACCCTATATATACACCTACCAAAATCTTGCTCGAACCCCTACAAACCGTAGCCCGTGCCTCATGGCATCATTCTGGTCTTGTTTTTGGGTTTTTTCATTTATCCCATTTTGTCGATGTTAGCCATTGCCATAAATTGATATACAAATATTGTCAAGCAGTCTTACATTCATTTTCTCTTTATCCATTATATGTAGATGCTCCATATCCGAGATGGGGAACATTTTCAAAGATTTTGACCCCTTTTCTCACTTGTATAATTTTTGTGATGTAATGTTTGAAGGATTGAAAAATAATTAAGATAATTAATTTGATTAATACTAATACATATAATAAAATTTTAAAGATAAAATAATAATGGTAAATGAAGTTTTTCAAATATTGTGAACCTCTTTGTGATGTAATGTTAGAAGGATTGAAAGTAATTAAAATAATTAATTTAATTAATATTAATATATGGATATGAAGTTTGGAGTTGCATATATCTAGAGAATCTTTGAGAAAGATAGAACATATCCAAAATAATTTTATAACTTGTAATCTCAAAATTAAGGGCAATAGACCCTACCCTATCGTCCTCATAGAAGGAAGTCTTTCCTCCATTGAGATCATTTCTATGACTAGATATCTAACTTACAAGAACAAGATAAACAACATGGATGATAAGAGGTTCCCCAAAATTGCTTCAAACTCTAGCCAAAACCACCAGCGACTCAAGTGGGGATGACATAAAGATGCCAAATCTTGGCTAAATCATTGGGGAATACAAGAAGAAGCCATCATGAAGAATATCTATAATATTAAAAATATTTCCACTTCTAAATTTAAGGAGAATATGTAATGTGATAAAGAATTAGTGGCTAAAACAACATATAGATATTAAGGAAGTGGTAAACCCTAATTTTTAATAAATATGCACTATCCACTACAAAATTAGAATAATTATATGTTACTTATAATTCAATTAAGATGCCCCGGATGGGGTGACACGTCGCCCAGGGGTCACAGGTGGACTCCACTCGGCCCCGGCTTAAATGTCACACACCGCCACCCACGCGCAGGTATTAACCATGGCGGACGGATACAGCAGCAGGGGCAGGACGGATAGACCATTCCCGCGAGCGAGCATTAACGCCTGCAGTGCTTCCGGGACGGCCAGAGTTAAGGGAGAAAGGATGGGCTCGGCTCTCGTTCATTTGGATTTTAGTCTGTCCATTTGGTCTGCCTCGGTTCAGAGTTCTGCATTGTTGTGCGGGTGTAGCCCAATTCTCCTTGTGTCTGGCATATTTTGTGACGCTCTGGTGCGAATTTGCAGCTCGACTATAATCTGGTGGTCCGGGCGTGGTCCAGCATTTCTGGTGCACCTCCCTTTGACCGCCTCGCGACAGAGCTTTCTCTTCCGAGCTATCCTGCAATCGCTTACTCACTGCCTCGAGTTAATTGGCCTTCTTTTGAACTCACCCTGCTCCATGGCCAGAAAGCGAGGCTTACCTCGTCGTGGCTCAGCTTGGGAGGCCCATAAGGCTCAAAAGCGCCGTAAGGAAGAGCTGGAGCGTGCCTTGGCATTGGCGTCGTCCATCCTCAGAAAGAAGAACAGAGCGGAGCGAAGGGCGAGGCTAGCCATTATTGCAGAGCATGGCGCTAGCAGCAGTCAATATGTTAAAGAGCACGATTCGGGTGTCTTGCAGAAAAGTGGTCTTGAGGAGGAATTCCCTCCCTGCATTGTAGCTGAAGATC
>SNQJ01S0027700.1:92596-104709 GCA_010110895.2 Picea sitchensis
TACCCAAACCTTTGTGCTATGGGTCTTTCTTCAAGGGTTGACATCAATGACAACCAACCTTAATCAACATGTTGTATGTGATGAAATGGTTAAGACCAGATGTTTCACATGTTAATGATGTTGTCATATACGTGACAAATTCAAGGGTTGCAGTGAAATGGGTGCTTCAGTGTTTGAGAAGCAAAAATGTCACCTATAATGGTTACACTGAGATGGTTTGTGATAATTGTAATGTATATTTTACAGGTGTCTTGGATAGAAGGATATCTATCACTAAATATGTCTTACAAAACAGTTGTGGAAGACATTTTGGAGGTAGAGTGACCCCTCAGGAAATCCAAACTCATGCTATTCACACATGAGAGATCATGAACCCCGTTTTATTAGAGAAGTTGCAGTGGTGCTTGGCTTCTCTTGGCTTGCAGAAAAGGTGATGAACAAAAGGAAGGAGCAAGGTATTAGGTTAATTGTTGTCAAGGTGGATATTGTTGGAATTTCGTGACAATGAATTCCTCTAATGATGGATTTGGATCCTATTATTTTGCATTGGTTAGAACCAAATAGACCAAGTTAGAATATGGATAGGGATTGCATTTAATAAATAGTTTCTTGTAAATGTATATAAATACATGTAAGCCCGTAGAGGCAAAAAGAGAGAGACATAGTGAGAACTTGCAAGTATGTTGTAATCTCCATGATCTGAATAATAAGATAGTCGATGTCTATGCTTGGTGGACGTAGCCCAACGTTTGGGTGAACCACGTGAAATCCTTGTGTTTATAATCTGTGTGTGTTTGTTAATTATCATATGTGACTTGTGTTTTCCGCATTGACAATTCTAACAGTAGCGAATTGAGGAATTCAAACCCTATCTTTCTTAGATTATAGTTCAGGTAGCAAGTGCAGTCTTGTACATTATGGTGAGAATTGCCTTGGCGGGTGGAATGAATCACTTTGCTTTTGTGATATACAAACAAACTGTTGCAACAATAACTATTGCTATTGTGGCTTACCTTTTTTAATGTGACCACTCATTTCATCATCTCACGATAAATAAGTGATTTCTTCAATCAACAAAAATCGTAGCATACGAAGTCCAACAATCGAATCCCGATGATACAATCGTTCTCTATAATCAGGAAAGAATACTGGAGATTTTTCCTTTTATCTGACAAATCCTTGAACAATGTGTGTAAGGATTATTTTGAAGATACATGTTATTGGCTGGAAATTGCACCTTTTTATTACTGGGACACATTTTCTTTTTGTTGTTCTCCTTTAAAGAGTTTCTTGTATTATTATTTCAAAGTTTCACAATCAAAATACAAAAACGAAAGGCAACATATAGGCATTTTAATATTTTTCTCCATTTTTTATTTTATTTTTCATTTTTTATTTTATTTTTTTCAATATTCTTTCTTTTTCATTGATGTATTGTTTTAGGAATCTAATACATGGATATGCTAGTTTACATTTTATCATTATGAACAAATTAAATAAGATTTTAGGGTTAGGGTTTGTATGACCAAATTAAATAATGTTAGGTTTAGGGTTTGTATCAATATGACCAAATTAAATAAGATATAGCCTATTATGGAATCCCTATCTAATGAAAAATGTACAACAGATCTAAATAGCTCCTTATATGGGTTCATCAACCACAATTATGTGGTTGTGATAGTATTTATATCCAAAGATTATACTACCCTTGTTTTATATTTATATCCAACGATTATAAGGCAGTCATTGAACGAAAGTTAAGTGTTCAATGGGTGTAGTATTCCAGATATAAAATAGTATGAGAACATAAATATTTTAGCTAGAAATGGTTGAACAACAATGATATAACCAGAACAATACTAGAATAATACCAGAATAACACCAGAAATAACACCTTGATTAATGATAACAATGTTCACTTGCCTCTTCGAGGGGGAAACTTCCAGCAAAGCAGAGCTCTATTACAATAATATCCAAGACAAGACTTCTCATACCCTCTACTCCTATTTATACTAAATATATCTATCCAAAAGAACAATCTAGAGGAATATCCTTCTAGAAGCAGAAACTTCTATTAGGTCTTCTTACATTTGACTTATTCTTCCTTATTTCTAGGCCTTATTAATATTAGCCTTTATTACATGGAAATATATTATTCTACCTACATGAGGGGTTAGGGAGGTTAGGTCCCTAACATGTCCTCCCTCTTAAAAATGATCTTGTCCTCAAAGATTGAGATGAGGAAATTATTTTAGAATGGTAGCTAGTTCCCAAGTGGCATCTGCTGGAGTTGTATCTTTCCACTGAACTAACACTTCCTTGATGGTGCGTTGATGTAGATGATGCTCACGCTGGTCCGAAACTGCTTGTGGATGCAACCAGATGGAGTCTTCTTCATCCAAATAGGGAAGGTTGGTTTGAGTTTGGCACTTAGTTCCAATCACCTTATTTAAGTAGGAGACATGAAAAACAGGATGGAGCTTAGAATGCCTGGGAAAAGATAACTGATAGGCCATCTGTCCCACACACTTGAGAATGGTATAAGGACCATAAAATTTGGGTGCCAGTTTCTGACAATGGTCATCCTTGAGGGAAGTTTTCTTATAAGGTTATAGTCGAAGAAACACCTGGTCTCCTTAAGAAAATTGATGTTCAGAGCAACCTTGATCTTCCTATTGCTTCATGTGATTATGCTTCATGACCAAATTCTCTTTGAGGGTATGGAGAATAACCTTTCGACATGTAAGTGTTTGGTCAACTGCCTCGACCTTCAAGACACCTGGTAGGTATGAGATAACTGAAGGTGGATTTTTTTCATATACTGCTTCAAAAGGAGTCATGCGGGTAGTTGTATGGTAAGAAGTGTTGTACCACCATTCAGCTAGTGGTAACCATTAAGCCCACTGATTTTTCCTTTCCAATGAAAAACACCTCAAATATGTTTCCAAACACTTGTTGACAACTTCATTTTGACCATCAGCCCGGGAATGATAAGTTGTGTTGAGATGCAATTGGGTTCCATGTAGCCTGAACAGTTCTTGCAAAAAATTGTTGGTGAAAGTGGGGTCTCGATCAAAAATAATAGAATGAGGCATGCCATGAAGCTTGAACACCTAGTCCATGAAAAGTTGAGCCAAAGTGGAGGTGGTAAATGGGTGTTGAAGAGAAAATAAATGAGCATACTTGGAAAGACGATTAACAATCACCATGATGACTGATTTATTGCGCGATTTAGGTAAGCCCACAATAAAATCCATATAGATATCCCTCTAAATAACAGGTGGAACAGAAGTGGTTGTAGTGTGACCGAAGCTTTGACTATTTCTCCCTTGTTGCGTTGAAAAACATCAAATTCTTCCGCAAAATTGAGAACGTCATGTTTCATACCATCCCAGAAAAAAAAGCATTTGACCGGTCATGGGTTTTGGTAAACCCTGAGTGCCTAGTTGTGGATGTAGAATGAAGCTAAGAAAGTATCGTGGATTTAAGTTGTGACTTTTTACTTAAATAAAAATGACCTTTGTAGCGAAGCTCATCAATGTGCCAAGAGTAACCTGGGGAAACTGGAGAATTGACCTGCAATTATTGGATCATATGCGAAATTTTGGGATCTTGTAGCCATTCCTAGCGAATAGCTCGGAGCCAAACTGGTACAATGAAGGAGAGGGAAAAAAGGGACCCTTCATCTTCATATTTTCTTGAAAGTGCATCAATAACCACATTGTCTTTGCCTTTCTTGTAAATGATCTCATAATCATATCCAAAGAGCTTAGTCACCCATTTTTGTTGTGTCTGGGAGGAAGGGCGTTGTTCCAGAAAATACTTGAGGCTTTGATGATCTGTCTTAATTTGGAAGCATTTCCCCAATATATAAGGGAATCAAAGATCCACTGCATGTAGAATAGAAAACATTTCCTTTCCATAGATTGATTGGACCAAATGTCACTCTGACAGTTGTTTGCTGGTAAGGGCCAAAGATTGATCATCTTGCATAAGGACTGCTCCAATTCCTCTCTCAGAAACATCACATTCCAGGACAAAGGTCTTTGTGAAATTAGGAAGGGTCGGGACTGGAGTGGTGCACATGGCCGTCTTCAAGGTTTGAAATGATTAATCAGCTGCAGGTGTCCAAGTGAAAGAATTCTTTTTAAGTAGAGCAGTGAGAGGTGCCACAATCTTTCCATAATTCTTAACAAACTTGTGATAATAGCCTGTTAAAACCATAAATCCACCCAATCTTTTGAGAGTATTTGGGTGAGGAAAATCCTGCATAGCTTCAATCTTTTTAGGATCCACCCTGACACCTGCCTTGCCAACAATATGACCTAAGTATTTGACTTATGAGGTGCCAAAAGAACATTTAGATTGTTTGAGAAAATGTTGGTGCTGAGAGAGTAGATGTAGAACTTGATCCACATGAGAAAGATGGGCTATCCAGGTTTTAATATAGATGAGGATATCATCAAAGAAAACTAAGACAAAATGACGAAGAATAGGATGGAAGACATGATTCATGAGGCTTTGGAAAGTGGAAAGTGGAGGGAGTGTTACACAAGCCAAAGGGCATGACCAAAAAATCATAGTGGTCCTCATGAGTTTAAAAAGAAGTCTTAGGAAGGTCTGCCTCATTCATACATATCTGGTGGTAGCTAGAACGAAGATCAAGTTTAGTAAAGAACTAGGAACCACTCAATTCATCCAAGAGGTCATCAATGACAGGAATGGAAAATTTGTCTTTGATGGTGAGTTTGTTGAGGGCACGAAAGCCAAGACACGTGCGCTAAGAGCCTTCTTTCTCAAGGACCATGACCACATGAGAAGAGTAGGGGCTTGTACTAGGATGAATAACACATGTGGTGAGCAATTCTTGAACAATTTTCTCAATTTCATTTTTCTGGGAATTAGAGGAAGTTTCATCTTTAGTGTGCAAAGGTGGATTAGAGGAGGGAATATCAATAAGGATATTCATCTTGGCACAGATCATGTTAGTGAAGGATGCAAGCTGGGTAGCGAGGTCCTGTTTGATGGTTTCCATTTTGGCATCTATGGAGGAATGCATGTTTTTATTGATGGTGGAAAAATTGGCACTGATATGCCTCACTTCTTGTTTGTTCTCTGTGAAATTAGAGGACAAGGAATTAAAGTGAGCTTCCAAGTCTTGGCTACAAGTGTGGGCCATGATGAAGAGGGAAAATTAAAAGGGATGGGTGGGACCACACAAAAAATGGGTTATGGGTGAAGTGTATCACAACGATCAGGGTGACGAGGGGAATCCAATGGGGCAAGGCCCAAATAAGGGTGTTGGAAGGGGGTCAGGTCCATGGTAAAAAACAATTGCTGAAAAATGATAAGTATGACTGTGATAAGGGCGAAGAGAGGAATCCTACAGGATAGGGCTCAAATAATGGTGCCAATAGGATCCAATTTTTTTTTTTTTATACTCCTGCGGAGTTATACTTCAATCTGAAGAATATTGCAATGTTGAAATGCCCAAATTCTTAACAGGAAGAAATGTGTAGTAATTTTGCAACCCGAATGCAGGAGGCACAATTGCGCGACAATAGATCTTGTATATTTTGTTTTTGTTTCCGTCCCAAGGGTTAGGGTATGCAAGGTGTCTACAAACAAGGGTTTTCCATGTGCTATAGCTATTTGATATACGTGCGGGGTCCAACAGTAGTACTCGACCCAATATATCAGAGCACCAACTAAGGAGGGTAGACCGTGCCCTTAGTCGTACTACCCGACTACCCAGGTACTAAGGAGTACCTTCCTGAGTGTTGTTCTCGGTGGAACTATAGAAGTCAGGCGATTGATCGGTTTATCTATAGAGGGATTTAGGAGATTTAGGCCGATCCATATATAGGTGTTGTCTGATGTGCTACCACTCGAAGGGGTACCAACAGGGGTTACAAGGGTGTCCAACAGATGTGTGCTAAGTACAAGTTGTATTTCCTATGTGTATGAATCCCCAACCATGGGTTTATGCGCGTAACGACAGATCTTTGTAGCTTTAAGACGTCAGAATACATATCTACCCTGAAAAAATTAACCCATAATTTTCTGCCAATGAAAGTGCTCCGATACCACTTGTAGTATTCTAGATATAAAATAGTATGCATAACAAAAATATTTTAGCTAGAAGTGATAGAACAACAATGATATAACCAAAACAATACCAGACTAATACCATAATAACTCCAGAAAGAGCACCTTGATTAATGATAGCAATGTTCACTTGCCTCTATGAGGGGGAAACCTCCAGCAGAGAAGATCTCTATTACAATAATATCCAAGACACAACTTCTCATACCCTCTACTCCTATTTATACTAAATACGTCTATCCAAAAGAATAATCTAGAGGAAGATCCTTCTAGAAGCGAAAGCTTCTATTAGGTCTTCTTACATTTGACTTATTCTTCCTTATTTCTAGACCTTATTAATATTGGCCTTTATTACATGTAAATATATTATTCTACCTACGTGAGGGGTTAGGGAGGTTTGATCCCTAACAATGGGGTAGAATTTAAACATAACATATATACTGCATGTGATATGATTTTATAGGCTAATGAAAAATAAAAATCCAGTGGACGTAATTAAATAACAACTCTAAATCAATTAACATAAATGTAACTTTATGTTTTATCCTCGAGGGATCTATACAAATTATTGAATATCAAAGCGTACATTTTGGAGTTTTTTCCCTCCAAGATACTCATGTTTAAATATATTTATGCTCTCTATACCCTGTTGATTTTTCATATGAGATAATATTGTATAAATGAATATATTATTACAATGATGAGTGTTCCATATATAGAGAAAATATGGTGACCATCCATGAAAGGATGCATCCCTTGAATCATAAATAACCACTTATTTATTATATATATATGGAAGAATGTCTTCTCGATGTTGTCCAAACATCAACACTCCCTCGCAACGAGGGAGACAATCTTCATCATGCCAAAACTTGTCTTTGAAGTATACAAACTTCACTCTAGACTCATGAAACCTATCAGCCTTGGGAGATATATCTCTCCCACCTGAACCGAGGGGAAACTCCTTTTGCGGCTCTCCCTCTGAGACAATTGACTCTCTCTGAGATCAAGCTCACTCTAGGTCCATATGTGATAACATCTGACATCTTTAAGTCTTTATCATTCCAAGTAAAATCACCATGACTAAGGACAAAGATCACACTAAGGCTATTTACCACAGGTACACCCCTGTGAGTGAATTTCATCCCAATGTTATTTGACACATGGAAATCACCTCGAGTCCATATCACTTCTTTTCATGATCAAGGAAGGACTATGCTTGGGCCCATTTATCACAAGTACAACCTTGTGATAAATGTATCCTATCTCCATTGGTCTGCAGCCCAATCTAGGTGAAGGTATTCTCAATGCTTACTAGGAAAATTCACCCATGTTTATACACGTCATGTAGTTGGTATCCACAAGACTTGAGCTAGTTCATCCTACAAGGGGTGGCTAGGCCCCTTGGGGCTGATCAAGTTAAGTCATCTTGGACCATACTTGACATATCGAGATTCCCTCATGAAACCAATGTCTCATCTCACTCATGAATTGTGTCCATACTAGAAATTTTGTGGTTCCCTCATGGAACACATGTCTAAGAAATATTAAGGCTCATGGAAACAATGTCTTCTCTAGGACCCATCAAGGTTCCCTCATGGAAACAATGTACCCCAAGACAGATCAAGGTTTTCTCATGAAACCAATGTCTTGGTTCCTTCATCTAACCATCTAAGGCACGTCAGGATGAATTCCACATTCCCCCCTACTCATCCACACATGAACCTCTAGGGATAATGTCTCTTGCTTGTTGCCTCAAACATCAACAGTCCCTCTTAACTAGGAAGGTATCTTTCCACAATATCTTCATCTAGTATTCCACTAACTACTCTACTATCAACTAGTAGCACACAACTACTACCATATCATTGGTAGCTCAAATCATTTGTCACGATATTTGTGATCAATTAGTAGCACACGTATACTTCCAAGAAATCTGGTAGTCTCCATGAAAATTAGCTAGTAGCACACAAATACTACAATTTCATCCAATAGAACATGACTATGCTAATCCATAGTAGTACACAACTACTGTCCAGTGGTACAAAACCACTGCTAGTAGAACACAACTACTATCTAGTGACATGGTCACTTCAAGTGGTACACAACCACTATAGTAGCACACAACTACTATCTAGAGACACACAATCTTTGTCAATGGTACACAACCATCATAGTAGCACACATCTATTGTCTAGTGACACATAGTCACTGCGTCACTGCCAGTGGTACACAACCACTGTAGTAGCACACAACTACTATCCAAAGACACACAATCTCCACTAGTGGTACACAACCACAGTAGTAGCACAAAACTATTGTCCAAAGACACACAGTCTCTGCCATAGTCTCACAACTATACATGTGTCATGCAATTGTCACGCACACAACGAAGTGTCACGTAACTACAAGGACAATGCTTCCTAATTAGGTCGCCATCTACGCCACATGTAGGGCCAAATTTTACAAGTACACATATTCTTTTCTAGAATATTCTTTTCCGAATATATACATTATGAAGACTGACCATAGTTACAAAAATTCAACACTCCCTCTTAACTAGGGANAACCAACTAAATGTATCCAAGTTGACAAATTTTATCTAATGAAAATTTACATCAAATGTATCATGTCATATAATCAACTGCATCATATCTGAGCCATAATTCATCTGGCATGGTGAACATCAAGTCATATCATCCACTGTATCATCTCTAAGCCGTACTAACATTATGTGAATGCATCATATCTAAGATGAATTGGCATGATGTGGAGTATCATCTACATCATCTCTAAGTTGTATTAGCATGATTCTGCCGCATCATATCTAAGTTGTACTAGCATGATGCTTCCACATCATAGCTAAGTTGTACTAGCATGATGTAGATCAGTGCCTCTACATCATCTCTAAGTTGTACTAGCATGATGTTACTGCATCATATCTAAGATGTACTAGCATGATGTGAGTCAGGAAAGTGCATCATCTCTAAGTTGTACTAGCATGATTCTAATGCATCATATATAAGTTGTACTAGCATGATACATATCAACACTCCCTCTAAACTAGGGGAGAAATTTCCACAAGTCCCAACTTGTCCCTGAAGTAAACAAACTTCCCTTTGGACAAGGGCTTCGTCGGAATATCCAGTATCTTCTCATCGGTGGAGATATACTGGAGTTTTACTTCTCTATTTTGGACTTGATCATAAATGTAATAATACTTTATCTCAATGTGTTTCTACCTATCATGGAACACAAGGTTCTCTGAAATCTTCACACAACTTTGATTATCACAGTATATTACAGTCGATTCTAGTGCCTAATCAAACATTACAGAAACTAGATTATGAAGACATATTGCTTCTGTACTTGCATCACAAGCTACAATATACTATGCATCTATAGTACTGAGTATGAAAGAATTCTTCTTCCATCTAGTCCAATATATCATAGCAGAGCCCAAACTGAAGCATGCTCCTGAAGTACTCTTTATGTCATGTGCACTCCCCATGAAATTGAATCTAGCTCTTCCTCCCTCTCTGGAGGTAACTCAATCTCTGCTCCCTCTGGATAGTACCTCCCCCCTCTATGGTAGTGCCTCTACATACACTGGAACTGCTTCCAATCCCTCTTCCTCAACATCTCCTAGCTTGACTCATGTACTGGGACTACTAAACATGCTCCCTCTTATTCTCATAATGTGTTTTCCTCCTCTACTCTATCTATCACCATAGTTGTGCTACAGTCAGTCTTGACTGGAGGTATCCATGATCATTGGAACTGTCTCTGTTATCTGGTATGATCTCTTCCTGGAGGTATACTACTCCTAGAAACTTCCTGTCTCTAAGCATCATGTATGACAATTTCTCTCCTTAACATCATGTTGGAAGGTCTTTCCCTCTATGTATGCCTCTCTGCATAAGCCAACTGGCTCCCTCTTTCTAGGAGAACCCTAGTCCAAAATGACTACTACCACACCAACCATGCTTTGAGACTCGTTTTGACATATTTCTCCTTCTCTGCGGGGTTTTACCTATAGACCTTCCATATCAACTCGATAACAACCATCTACAACAAATCCTCCCATTTCAGCACAACATTGAGGTTCCAAATTGTTTATGTTTTGGTAGTTGTGGGAGGTCAATTAACCTCCACGTGTAACCTTTGTACTTAGAATATAATATTTTGTAAGTAAGAGAACCATTAAACATATGATCGAAAACCCTAGAAGAGAAGTCGACCCAAGGAGAAAAATAATAAAGAAATAGAAAACCCCAAAAAGACAAGTCGATCCTGTGGGAAAAGTTCACTGGCAAAATAAGTATAAATAAGGTGACGACTTAGCTCATTTATACACTCTCATGCACTCACTTGACAGAAGGAGGGTGCAAGTATTGGGAGAAACAATTTCAATTGTAATAGAAGGAGGCAGAAGTATGGAGAGGGTGGTGCAGCAGTTGTCGTGGTGTAATCTCAATCTTTCTGGTATTTCTCTTGTGTGTTTCTCTTGGTAAAGGTGCGCTTCTATTAGTAGATGTACTTTGTCTTGGTATTGTGTTGTTGTTGCAACAATGATGTTTCTAGTTAGGGTTTATCTGTTGGTTTTAGTGTGGACTTGTCAGAATCATTCTATCTAAGAAAAGGTTAGTGTGCTTGGGGGTGGCATAGTGAATTCCTATTGCTGGGTGACAATGATGTGACATTGTCTATGGTTAAATGAGCATACCAAAATTTTAACACACATAAGGCTATCAATCACATGCTCCTAAGCCCAATTAAACAACATCAAGAATGCATTTTTCTTGGTAGATAAATCGGTATCTATCGCCAACACCTGTGCACTCATTTCCAACACCAGAAGTTCCACCAAAAACATTAGTGCCAGGAAATTCTGCACACTATCCCATAGTTTTCATCCAGAACCGTTTGGTGAGCCAAGTGTTCCTATCTAACACTCGATAGAAGAAGTGAAAGATAATTATACGATTTAGGGATAGGGTAAAAGGCATGGAGCTGGGTAGGGCATGTGGTTTATCATTGGCAATTTAAATCCGGACAAGAGGTGATCCTCCCATTACCAACACCACACCTCCTTGCTCCCATCGCCGACACCACATCTCTTGTCACATAAGTAGCCCGCATGATCTCAAATCCCTTTATGAATTCAGTAAAACATGTTTATGCATTTACATGTCGATGCATACAAGAATGAAATTTCAATGAAGGAGAGAGACGACATGGGGATGGGAATCCATTAGAGCCATCACATATTGATAACAATACCCTAGCTTCTAGCATCGATCATACACCTACAACAACCTGTTGTTGTTTCCCGTACATGGCTTTGTCAATTTCTACAAGTAATAACCTGTGACTAAGCCCTAACTCATGGATTAGAGATAAAACTTCAAATTGTTTGAGGACCAGTTCAAATTTTGTTCAAACTGGCAATGAATGCCACCTAATGGTGCTCCAACGCCTCCTATCACACAAACATAGACCCTACTTGGAATTTATACCCCGCGGTAAGCATTCCCATCGTATGTTCTTTTCATAACGAGTTGTACCGTACATAAATTTGCTACGGCCCTTTAATGCCTATGGCTCTCAAATCATACCAAAGTCATTTATTTAAGGGAGCAATATTTATCCCAAAGGATTCCATTTACCTAAGCCCTCCCATGAGGGATTCAAGTGCATTCTTGCTCTGATACCATGTTGATTTTTCATATAAGATAATATTGTATAAATGAATATATTATTACAATGGTGAGTGTTCCATATATAGAGAACATATGATGACCATTCATGAAACGATACATCCCTTAAATAATAAATAACCACTTATTTATTATATATATTTATACTTTGTATTATAAATATCATGTCATATATATATGGAATAATTTTTTCTTGATGTTGTCCAAACATCAATATACCCAAAAATTAAAATAAATATATTAAGATCAACATTATCTTAAAACAAATGTATATTCTTTATTATTTTT
>SNQJ01S0027700.1:111939-161490 GCA_010110895.2 Picea sitchensis
GGGCAGGTAAAGTAGTGCTAATGAATTCAGTCATCTCCAGCCTTCCTATTTATCAATGTTCAGTGTTGCTCGCCCCCAAAACAATCTCAAACAAACTCGATGCATTGATGCGAAGATTCCTGTGGGAAGGAGGTAAGAATTGTGCGAGAAAACTCCATCTAATTAATTGGGACACGATCAAGAAACCAAAGCTGGAGGGGGGACTGAATATAAGAGACGTGGTTGCTCATAATCTCGCCATGGGAGGCAAATTACTTTGGCGAATGATCACTGGTAAACGAACCTGGAGCAAGCAAATCCTCAGGAAAAAATACTTTCGAGGAGATAGAGATCGCTGCCTAGAGAGACCCCTCAAAGGAACAAAAGGTTCCCCAATTTTCTATCTTTGTCAACGAGCTTTGGATTTCTTTCAGCCACATCTCACTTGGATCCCGGGAAATGGAGAAAAAATCAGCATCATGGAGGACTCCATCCTTGGAGATCATCCTCTCATAGGGGTTCAAGAAATTAAGCGTATTGGGGAGTGGCTCCTTGCCAACAATCGTAAGACCCTTTGGGATATCTCCCTCTGTAACAGGGATCCCCATCTCTCCTGGAAAAGCTGGAATTTGGGGGGATTTCCGGAGGAGCTCCATGAAGAATCTACGACCCTCCTAGAGTACCTCCATGGGAAAGCCCCGATAAGTGCCAGATTCAAAGACAAACGAGGCTGGGGTTCACCCACAGGAAAATATACAGCTTCAGCAGGATATAAGGCAGCCCTAAATACTCCTTGGGTCCCCTCCAACCCAGGGCCATGGAAAGCAATCTGGAACTTCCCGTCAATCCCCAAATTTGATCATTTTGCTTGGACTTTGACTCACAAAAACATTCCAACCTTTGACAACCTTAAAAAGAGGGGTTGGGAGGGCCCATCTCACTGTCCTCTCTGCAGAATTAAAGAAGAAACCCCTGAGCATCTTCTCTTAGAGTGAGAGTTCTCTAAAGAAGTATGGGTTCTCCTTACAGGGGTAGCCTGCCCTATTCTTCCCTCTAAGACCTCGGAGCTTTTAAGCATGTGGCAGTCCTTATCCCCCTTCAATCTGAGAAAAAAACATTCTCTCAAAACTGCCTGGATGTGGATTCCCAAATTCACCTGCTGGAAGATCTGGTTGGAAAGGAACAATAGAATTTTCAACGAAGCCGAAAGACTGCCTTCCCAGGTGGCAATTCAAGCCAGGACGATGTTGGCAGAAGCATTCAAAGGAAATACCAATCTCAGGAACTCATCCCAACTCTCGGAGGAGGAAGACAGATGGCTTAAGAAAATCAGCCAGGATCCTCCTGGCACTAATTCAATTAAACCTCGGCACATTCGGAAATGGGAGATAAGGATGGAGGAGCAGGATTTTCTTCAGTGGATGTCATCGCTTAAGGAATGGTCCCTATTCTTTGATGGGGCCTCGAAAGGCAACCCGGGGCAGGCAGGAGGTGGGGGAGTCATTCTGGATCCCTCCGGCAAAATTCAACAGGAGTATGCCTGGGGTTTAGGCCATGCCTCAAACAACCAGGCGGAATTTCTAGCGCTCTGGCAAGGTATGAATCAGGCGATAAAATTAGGAATCCAAGCAATTAGGATCTTTGGTGACTCTCAGCAGGTTGTGGAAGCTATCTACTCCAAAAAGCCGCCAAAGGACAGCACTCTAGCTCAGGTGTACAGAAAATCTATTCTCCTCCTGCTACAGTTCAAAGAATATCATGTTAATCACGTCCTAAGATCCTTGAACGGGCTGGCTGACATGAAAGCAAACCGTGGCTCAATCATGCGCAAAGGACTCCTAAAAACAAATGATGATACGTCCCCTCATCCCATTCCATAATCCTTTTGGATCCCGAGTTCTGAAAAGCCACGTGATGCACTTGAATGGCAGGACGATCTCCAGCACCATCACAGTCATGGGGGACGAGAAATCAAGAGCAGAGATTCGCAATCTGAATCGGATCGTGTGGAATCTCGAGGAGGCGACCTTGTTCCTCCTTAGAAACGGAAGGTTGGTTGCCTGTTCTCCTCATTCGCCTTGTTACCTTGGATTTTCGCACCTCCCTGTGCTGGAATCGATTCACAGAGACGACACTATGGAATCCGCCTCCAAACCAGGGCTCACCCCTAAGGAGCGCATCGATCTAATCAGGGCCGAGCTAGAGAGTATAAAGGCATCTACATCCCAGCGGAAATGGGAAATGCTCACAATGGAGATGCAGGATATCAAGGACGAGCTTTC
The DNA here is from genome assembly GCA_010110895.2 of Picea sitchensis. Classification (NCBI taxonomy): domain Eukaryota; kingdom Viridiplantae; phylum Streptophyta; class Pinopsida; order Pinales; family Pinaceae; genus Picea; species Picea sitchensis. The sequence continues at coordinate 114,201 of SNQJ01S0027700.1, forward strand.
AGACGAGATCCAAACTGGACTGAAGGATTCAGCTAATCTGATGGGAGATCTGGGCAAGAGACTAAGCAAGATGGAGATTCAAGTGGAAGAACTCTCCAAAGCCCTCGGCAAGATTTCTGAAGTCGCTGTTGAGGCTTCTTCCAAGACAGGACAATGAAGCAGCTCGTGGGAGCTCACGACGCTTGAACCAGGGTTATGAGGATCTTCGTCCAGCCAGTATTGTAAAGTTCTTCGTTTAAATAGTTAAGACTTCGGCATGTAACTGTGGGTTAAGTTTAATAGGCTTGCTAGCAAGAAAGTTGTAAACAGAGCTCCAGCTCTGATTTTGAATATGTACGGGTTGGCAGCCCCTCTGCCTCTTATAATAAAAACTCATAACCGATTTTGTTAAAAAAAAAAAAGAATAGTTTTTCATGGATTGAAAATTGCAATATTCAATCTTTGTGCTGCTCCGCATGTAACATTTCTAACATAATGCATGTTTTTTCAAATGCATTACACCATTTACATATGAAAGAAACCATTATGATTCTAGGAGACTTCAGTGTTGACATGCTACAAAGTAGTACCATAACAAAAGAATTGGAAAACTGCATGTGCAATTACAATCTCCGCTTTCTTTAGGTTAAGATAAAACATGTACAAAACACACTTATTGACCATATATGGTGAAATGTGCCCATATCACAGTACAACCTCTTTATCTTATACACAAACTAGTCTGACCATGATACAATTTGTCTTGTACTTGAATTATGAAATATACATCAAACATATTACAAAATTATATTTACATGTCTTAAAGAATATCTGAATACTTTGTTGCACAAAACCAAATCATTCAGCTGGGACCATCCAACTTCTTCATATTTTCTGGCTTGTAATATATTCTGGCCAGGAAAAATTCTATATAACCACAACCATGGATCAAGAAAAACAAAGGTCCATGCTTCTAACTCTATCTTTTATTCTATTCATTTGATTCTCATTTACTTTATGTACATATTACTTGTTTTCCCTTACATGCGAACTTACATTCATGTTCATTGTATTTTGTGCATTCCCACATTGAAACAAACAAAAAAACTGGAGAAGATGAAGGACTCTTAACCACTAATGTAGAAGAGGAAATACAAAGGTGCATGCTTCTACTCTTATTTTATATTCCATTGTTTTGTATTTCATTTATTGTCTGTATATTTGTTCTACTACTTTGCACCTAATTTATTGTATGTAGATACTATGTATATTCCTACATAATAACTTATCTTCATGTCAATTGTATTTTATGTGCTGCTACATTGAAATAAATAGAATTGTGTTTATTTTTTTACATGTCTTTCTACATACCAACTTACCTTCATGTCCATTGTATTTTCTGCATTGCTACAATGAAACAAGCAGATTGGTTGGACAAGAGGATGAAATATTATATGCCGCAACAGAGGAAGCTAAAGTACAATCTTCAAAAATGTATACCAATTGTGATGTTAAATAAAACACACAAAACAAGTAGGTGGATAAAATATTGGACTAGAAAATGATGATTTGGTAACATTGGGCCTTTTTTGAGACTTCCCGCTTCCGAAAGTTTCCCTCCCCTTTCCTATTTTCCCACTCTATTATCCCTTGTTTTTCCCTCTTCTATACTTAATCGAATTCCCCTTTATTTTTTCCCTCTACTTTCCCTTTCTGGTTGCTTTACTTAGTCATTTTTCCAAAAATTTCTAGGTGTGTGGGTTGGTGGACTCACGGGTTCACATTTATACTCATGCTTCTATATCACAAGTCCTACTGATGACTTCCTCATTCCATACTTAGCCACTTTTTGATCGCAGGTTCTGGGGCTAGCGGATTCAAAATTGCGCTTCTATTGTTCCGTGTCCTCCAAACAACACCCTGAGTTATGCGATATACAAATTGACAGCCAGAATCCCGGGCTGGTGGGCTCAATATTGTGATTCTATTCTTCCGTGACCTGCAAACAACTTGCCTTCATGCCCTGTTCCGTGTTACACATTTTTGAACTCAAAATTTTCGAGGCATACAATTTGATCGTCGGATCCTCATGTTTCCTGAGTATCCCTTGACACCCTATTTCATATTCCATCTCTTTCGAGCCTGTATGTGACATCCAGAAAAATTATGAAAAATATACAATACATATGCATATTTAGTCATTCATGTACACATGCTTGCAACAAAAAAAGTTGGACGAGTGACATGGGCATGAGTAGTCAATCATCACAAACATCAACATAGTGACAAGGCCAAAGGTAAGGATTCATACATTGTGCTCTTGCTATGTTTACCATACAAATATCCTGAGCTATTTATTCATCTATGCCATGATAAATATGTTGATGTCATCTGCAGCACATGCTTTGCAGTTCACAAGAAGTATCGATGAGCACAAGTGAAACACCCAACATAGTGCAACCTCCGTAGACTAAGAAGTATGGTTACAAAACTCTGACCTGCATACTTCATCCAAGTTGTACATCTACTTGTGCATTTATGCCCAAAAAAAGAAAACAAAAAAATGATGCAGACTGCCATTCACATTACTTTTTATGTTCAAAAAATCTCACCAGGTCCAAACTTAGAACACCCAATATACTATCGATAGAAGGATTGAACAACCGTCGAATTGGACAAGTGTTCATTGGGGACAAAATGGTCATGTATAGCACCTACTTAGAAAAGTAAAACAAAACTAGATGCATTGTGCATGCTGACATGACAAAAACGATCTTGCTAGGTAATGGGATATCCATTACAAATTTTAATTAATGCCGAAAATAGTATATGATTGTGGTGATTGTGATCAGATTATATCGCTCAAAGAAACAAGTATTGTGGAAAAAATTCCCACGATTTGTTCAGAATATCGTTTCGTATCGGACACAACAATCATCCAACTTACACAGAGTGACGACACTTACCCAATCAGAACCATTGGTGCAATTGTCATACTCGCGAGAAAAGTTGGCTTGCAACACATTCTCCATATAAAATTTGGAGAGTCAGACAACGACAAGGCAATTGTACCGTTCTCCATATCTAGTTTTTTCCTTTACTTTCACATGTTCCTATATCTCAGTTATGATACACAACTATTGAACTGTTCCATGTTGCAGTTGCAATTGTTTGACACCTATTCAAATTTGTTTTCCTCATTGGAACAACAATTTCATAAAGGGAAATTTCCACTTATGTTCTTCAAAAATATAACAAAGAAAAGAGATGTTAAAGAAATGATCTTTCTCACAACCCAAGAAAAATTTGTACCAGAATTGCGAAAAGATATAGTTCAGGATCTTAAGAAAATAACTAGCTCGACAACTGTTGTGCGTATACATCTACAATTCCATCCACACTTTTCTCATAGAAATTGCCTTGAACAATTTTCTGAAGCTTTTTTGTTGTACAATTGTATATTATATTGTTCAATATATTAACTACTATGCTCACGTGCACAGGGTGAGGGTGTTTTGGTTGCAGCGAGTGTGTACTCGGCCCCCTTTGAGCCTGTATGTGCCAAATGAAACTCTCCTGCTTCTGCCTCTATTTTAATAAATGGTGGCACAATTGATTGCCTACGATGCAGTAAAAAATTCCCTTACATATATAGACATTGATTCAATGTGCCATCCAAACCCTCAACAACACAATTGTACATTGTACAATTAGACAACCTCTGTTAAAATATGTTCTTTCTGGGTTAGAAGAATTTCCATATGAAGTATACCTAAAGAAAAAGGAAAACATTGCCTACATGTTACACGACTTTCGCGTCCATAGAAAATTTACATTAAATGAGGACAATCCCATACTACATATCGGCTAAACCAAAAAAAATAAAAATTCATATCAAACGTTGACATGAAACAAAACAATCTCATATGTATCTGTCCATGCTACCCAATGAGGATATGAATAGAATTTTGTAGTGCCATGGAAAATTGAACTGGAAGCGCATAAGATTGTTCAATCCAGGAATGAGAAGCATGAGGACATACCTCATACAAAGTATCCAACTATGAATAAATAAGTTCCATCCTTTGTGTCGTCAAAATGGCTTGCTCCTCTGAATGGAACCATCAGGAATTTTCAATAATATTGCAAATTTGGCATTGTTCGAACTCCATTAAGTTAAATGTTGACACTCTTTTCTAGAACTAGTAATGCTAGAACATTGTCAGGTCAACGTGATATTGGTTCATAGTACTATCAGAAGCAAATTTTCATAGTGATCTTGGTTCATGGTAATATAGTAATCGACAAATTTCTTGGTGCCCATTTGGGGATTTGGTTATAGATGGGATACAATACCCAGTCTCCGTTGATTTTGTCGTGTCTTGTGTTTGGCACACTTTTGTTCATGTGTTTTCATGCTATAGTTCAAGGTTCTCATGGGCCCGGTTTTTGAATTATGGTTGGATGATACATTCAGGATCTTAATGGTTTTTCTATGATCTTAAAGAATATACAAGACCAGCTTTACCTTTTAATGTAAGCTCTGTGAAGAAAATGTAATATGTAGTTCATTTTAGCACTTTTACTTGATCGATGAAATTACCAAAATTCATCTTCAGAAATATTTTGAAATAAAAGGATATATTCTATGTGAAGTCCAATGGAACTATGATATCAACCATATAAAATTAAAATTAAAATTCGTCATTGTTATACTTACTGTGAAGTTGACAGTACAATAATTTTACTTGAACATCCCAAAATTTATTTTTTTCTGTAGCTTTTTTATGCTTTTCTTATGCAACACATCTTGGAAAGTATAACCATGACTCACTTTCTCTATTCCTTGATTGAAGAGCCTATTCTCCTTTCTAATTCACTTCATAGTTGTTGTTAAGACCATCAATGGAGATTTGTTAACACCAATTCCTGCTTCCGAAAATTTCCCTCCCCTTTCCTTTTGCCCTCTACTTTCCCTTTCTGGTTACTTAGTCTTTTTTCAGAAAATGTCTAAGTGCGCATGTTGGCAGATTCGCGCGTTCATATTCCACTGATACTTTTGTATCACAATTACAACCGACCACTTCCTTGTTCCATACTCAACAACTTTTTCGATCTCGGGTTCCCCACTAGGCGGGCTCAACATTGTGTTTCCATTGTTCCGCCCCCTGCAAACAACAACCAGACTTCCCCTATATACAAATTGACAACCAAAATCCCCTTTCTTTTTCTCCTTTACTTTCCCTTTCTGGTTACTTAGGCATTTTTCCGACTATGTCTCATGCTTTTATATCATGAGTCCGACCGAACGCTTCCCCATTCCATACTTGGACACTATTTCCATCATCAGTTCCCAAGTAGGATTGCTCAACATTGCGATTCCATTGTTCCATCACCTATAAACAACACCTGGAGTTCCACGATATACAAATTGGTTGTCGAAGTCCATCATCATGCCCTGTTTCATGTTGCACATTTTGCAGTTAAAAGTTTGGAGACATATAGTTTGACCATCGGGCCCTTACGTCTCTTGAGTATAACTTGTGACCCTTTTTTGAAGCTCGACCGATTGCTTTCCATACTTGGCCATTTCTTGGAATCTCTTTGGCATGTTGGTGGGTTCACGAAATGTCCAATGCTTAATTTCTCTTCGCCATCCCCGCCACCTTTGCACTTCTTTCTAGATATGCAATTATCAAGCTTTAATGCTAATAGCTCATCATGTAGGAACCATTAAGATTTCCATTAATGCCCGAAAGGTTGGAGGAGATATGTCATTAATATGAATTAAACCAAGATTTGTGGAGGGTTGTATTATCCCTTCCGAGTGTTCATTTCAAGAATCGTGGAATCTCTTTCGCGCGTCGTCTGGTTGGAAGCTTCATGAAATATCCAATCCCTAATCTCTCTTCGTCGTCACCGCAACCTTCACACTTTTTTATAAGTATGTAATTAGTAATATTTAATGGTAACAACTCATTGTGAAGGAATTGTAGAAATTGTCATTAATCTATGAAAGGTTGGAGGACATCTCCCATTCATACACATTAAACTGAAATTTGCATAGGTTTATATTATCCCTTCTGAATGCTCATTTCAAACATCATATGGAGAAAACAAACGTTCTCATTAACTTATGGCAACAGTTTGACAACAGATCTTTCCAGATATAGTAAACACCTTCGAACATGATGACCAGAACTTCCAGTGGTCCACGACATATTATTACTACTCATATCCTTATGCATAGAAGAAAATAAAGGTATGCTCCCTTGGTGCACCGAGAGATATATTTCAAGCCAAATAATTCCAAGGCACCCCCCCCTGCATTGATGGTCGGCGCAGAGGTTGATTTTGTTGATTTCGAGCCAAAAGAAGATGATCCGATGGACGATGATACAACGATGGATGATGGAAATGCAGACATTATTCCCACTCCTGTTCCCAAATTGAAATCCACCATAACGGGGGGAACTTCCTGCCTCGACGATGATGGGCCTAACAAGACCAAAGGAAAGGGTTTTAGAAAATAAATCGACGCTGAACGAAATAGTCGCTTTACAGCTTGAGAGTTTGAGTCTCTCGACTTGGGTGATGGTCCTTTCCCTCAGAGATGTATCCTTTCCTTTCATTTTTAGGGTTTTGGATTGGGTTTGTACTTGTCCCTGGATCAGGCTATGTCCCTGAAGTCTTTCATTGTAAGGAAATGGTCTCTTGGTACACCGAGAGATATATTTCAAGCCAAAGAATTATTCAATTGCGATACCACTCTCTTGTTCTTTGGATATACAATTAACATCTTAGGGGGTGAGGACCAAAACTCCCAATGGTGCAAGGCATATTCCTACTACTCATCCCCTTCCACCCAGAATGAAGTAATTTGGACCTATGGAATTTCTCGTGCAGCCTATTTCCCTGAAGTCTTTTCCTATAAGGATGTGGTCTCTTGGTCCCCTTCCAGTGAGAACGAAGTAACTTGGACCTCTGGAATTTCTTGTGTAGGATGTGTCCTTGAAGTCTATGACTGTAAGGAGGTGGTCTATTGGTGTGTCCTCACTTCAGTTCCGGTCTCTTCTGCTTTCCCTACAACATTTTTTATCTTCTTCCTCACGATAATCTTGTGAGAACTATCAATTTTACCATGAGGAGGGTTCTTATATCCTCCTGCATTTGAAGAATTCTGGGTTGCTTTCCTACTAGGGTGGGATGTTAGAGAGATGCTCCAAGATGCCGTGATATTGGCAGTGGTAGCCGGGGATTAGACAATCATCTCATTGGGGCCTTTTCTATGTTGTTTGTACAATTCAGTGGTGTTTTGCAATGTCTCTAGGTCGTCAGTGTCAGGAGAAGGAGTGTTGTTGACATGTTTCAAGCCAAAGAATTATTCCATTGTGGAACCACTCTCCTATTTATTTGACACCTCAAGTATTATGTAATTTGTTGATATTGTCGCAACCAACATTGACCTTCAGAGGAGAAGACTGCAAGGAGTTCCTAAAAAATCATGACAATCAATTTTTTATGCATGTTCAAGAGCTTGTCGATAGCTCCTGCATGATGTCACACTAGATGAACAACACATAATTGTATCCATTTTTAGTTTTTTTTGTAACTCCTCTATTTGTATTTATGACAAATATGTTCAATGCTTCGGTGCAAAGAACTCAGTCCAATGTCTATGGATAAATATATATTACCCACTATTTGTTATATATATTTACTATTAAAAAATTGCCTTGGAATCTTGGTTGGTGCTTCTTTGCTGGATTTAACACCTCTTCTTGTTTGCATGGTTCGATAGTCTTGTAATTATTAAATATTGTATTGACTCAAGTAATTTGATCAAACATGGATAATTGAACAATTATATGACAATGCATTGTGTTGATCACATGAGACTTCTATGGAAACATAAATGAATTTCACACAGTTTCAAACCAACATTCAATTCCATTCGTAATGCAGATAGAACATAACAACACTAATTCACGATGAGGGAGTTGGGGCCCCGCCCAAGAAGTCTTGTTCTCATCTCAACTTTGTTGAGCGAAGGATCTCTTATTTCCCTCTCGCTTCCTTGATTCCTTTACTACAAAAGGAAACATTTTATTGGTTGTTGATCCCCTGGCCTCTATTTGAGCACTTTTACTTTATTAATGAAATTACAAAATTTCTTCTTCGCAAATATTTTGAAAAAAAAAAATGATATATGCTACCTGAAATCAAATGGGGCTATGAAATCAACCACAATATTAAAATTCAACTTCATCGTTGTTATAATTACAGTCAAGTTGACAGTACAGTACGTTTATTTGTAGATATGCAATTATTAAGCTTTAATGCTAACAACTCATCATGAAGGAAGTTTAATACTTAAAATAATAATTCAAGGCATTAAACAATGTATGAAGAACACAATTACTCCCACAAGTTTCAATAAAAACAAATCTTCAACAAAGCATTTTCTCACACCCTTTTTAATGATACAAGCACAATAGAAAACGAGTAAGTGGATAAAATATTCGACTGGAAAATGATGATTTTGTTACAATGGGGCTTGTTTGAGACCAATTCCCTCTTACAAAAATTGCCTTCCGCTTTTCTATTTTCCCACTCTCTTTTATCCCCTTATTTTCCCTCTTCTATACTTAACCAAATTCCCCTTTCTTTTTCCCCTCTACTTTCTCTTTCTGGTTACTTAGTCGTTTTTTCGAAAATGTCTAACTGCGCAGGTTGACAGACTCACGAGTTCACATTTTCACTCATGCTTTTATATCACAACTCTGACCAATCGATTTCCCATTCCACCTAGCCACTTTTTCGATCAAGAATTCCCGGGAAGGCAGGCTCTGGATTTCACTTCCATTGTTCTGTGACCTACAAAAAACACCCAAACTTCTGTGATATACAAATTGACTGTCAGACTCCCACATAATCCCCTCTTACATGTTACACATTGTGCACTCAAAAGTTCCAAGACATACAATTTGACCGTCGAGGCCTCACGTCTCCTGAGGAACCCTTGTCACCCTATTTTGAAGCTCGTCCGACCTCTTTCCATACTTGGCCATTTCTTGGAATCTCTTTCGTGGATCGTCGGGTTGGCAGGTTCACAAAATCTCCAATCCCTAATCATTGTTTCCTATGCCCTCCACATTCGCGCTTCTTTCCAAGTAGAAAATAACTGAGTTTTAATGCTCACAACTCATCATGCAGTAACCATAAAGATTGTCATTAATGAGAAAAAGGATCGAGGAGACAGTACACTGACTATTCCTACACAACTTGTCCATAAACATGCAGAAAAGATCTTGCCAGGTAATGGCATATCTATTAAAAATTTCAGTATATTAGCGAAAACGAGTTCAACCGACCATTTCCCTATTCCATACTTAGCCACTTTTTTTATTGTGGGTTCCCAGACAGGCGGGCTCAAGATTACGCTTCCATTGTTCCATGACTTGCAAATAGCACCCGAAGTTTCACGATATACAAACTGATTGTTGAACTGCCACATCATGCCCTCTTTCGTTTTACGTGTTTTTCACTTAAAAATTTCGAGACATACAATTTGATCGTCGGGCCCTCACCTCTCTTGAGTATCCCTTGTAACCCTATTTTGAATCCCGACTGATAGCTTTCCATACTTAGCCATTCCTTAATTTCTCTTCCCCGTCCCCACCACCTTCGCACTTGTTTCTAAATATGCAATTAGTAAGCTTTAATGCTAACATCTCATCATGAAGGAATCGTAAAGATTGTCATTAATGAGCAAACAACTCGAGGATATCTCCCATTAATACGCATTAAACCAATATTTGTGGAGGGTTATATTATCCCTTCCGAGTGTTCATTTAAAACATCATGGAATGTCTTTCGCGGCTCGTCGGGTTGACAGGTTCATGAAGTATCCAATCCTTGATTGCTCCTCATCGTACCCACCACCTTCACACTTCTAAGTATGCAATTACTAAGATTTAATGTTAACATCTCATCATGCAGCAACAATAGAGATTTATATTAATGAGCGAAAGGCTCAAGGATATCTCCCATTCACACACATTGGACCAAGATTTGTGGAGGGTTATATTATCCCCTCCAACTGTTCATTTCAAACATCGTCTGGAGCAAACAGATGTTCTCGTAAACTTATGGCACCAACTCGACAACATTTCTGTGGAGATACAGTGAACATCTTCGAGCGCGAGGACCAAAACTTATAGTGGTCCAGGGCATACTCTTACTACTCATCACCTTCCACCCAGAATGAAGTAATTTAGACCTCTGGAATTGCTCGTGCAAGTTGTGTCCCTGAAGTTTTTTACTGTAAGGAGGTGGTCTCTTCATGCGCCGAGAGATATATTTCAGGCCAAAGAATTATTCCACTACGGGACCACTCTCCTGTTTATTTTTCACCTCAGGTCTTCCACAAGATGTTAATATTGTCAGAGCCAACATTGAACTTCAGAGGAGAAGACTGCAAGCAGTTCCTAAAAAAACATGATAACGGGTTGGACCTCTTGTGATCCAGATTTTATGAGAAGAACGAAATGAATACAGATTATTAAAAAGTGTTGAACACAAAATAACAAAGATACAATAAAACTGGTTTTATATTCAATAACGAAATAAGATGAAACTGTAAAATGCAGCGGAAACAAGCTTGCTGGAATGGTGGCGGCTTATCTCTGAGAAGAGATGTCACGAATGCGTGCATTCGCAAGAAGAATATTACAATGAGGCTCTCAAGGCATTTTTACAATAAACAAGAATGCCAAAAACCCTAGACATCCAAAAACCTAACCCTAGGAGATGAAGCACCAAAAGTCATGTGGGTCATGTTGGGTAAGTTAGTACATCAACTTCCTGGGGTCGTAAATTTTGCATACGATCTTCGTTTTAGGTGTGTAATAGCCTGTTGGAAAGGTATCGTCGAGGAGATTCATTTTGGGGGATCAATTATGACTTCAATTATCATTGAGGAGATCGATCCCAAAAAATCTTCATTTAGGCCCTCAAAATGGCCCCAAAAGTTAAAACTACTAAAAATAGTAAATTGCCAAAATTGTCAAAAAACTGTTTTGAGCCAGTTGGAAAAGGTGGGTGGCCATCAATATCCATATGGATCATATTTCACGAGTTCTTGGAAGACCCGACAATAGTTCCTGAAGATATCACAAGGTTGTAGGTTAGTTCATTTAGAAATCCATTCCGGGAAATTGCCTGGTTGTTTACAAGAATAACGGGATAGGAATCCACAACAAGTATTTCATGCATGATTATTTATATTTTGTATTTCACAATCAAGGAACAAACCATTTTTTATTGGGGGAAGCTAATTTCCATTGATATCTGTTCCCAATTTTCATGATTCAAAGAGGAGAAGAAATTTTATATGTCATCCTACTTGGTTTTCGTGATAGCGCATTGTTGTATGTTTCCAAAACTGTCTGTGTCCAAGAAGGTAAACTGTGAATTCAACCCAGTAAGATTTTGGTACCAGGCCTTGTGGAGGCACAAGGCATCTCATTGTTTTTATGAGGTTTTTAATGACTTTGTCTCAGTTTCCAAAGATTTATTGTTAGGAAACGATGTTCCCCACATTTTTGTCCAGGTAACCAAGTTTTTAGACAGGAAGGGGACACTTGAGAAAATGCAGAATTACAGTGTGATAATGATTTTTTGATCCAAGGAAAATCCTTGTTTCCTTCCATGTCATATTACAGATAGAATTTTTTCTACAGAAATAGCAAGGCAATACAACTACTGGTTGCATTTTTTCCATGAGAAGAGAAAAAAGAAGTTCGTTCCTATGCCTTGGAAAGTTAGGTACTTCGTGTTCAGGAACGTCAACAAGATTGATGAATTCACAGGCCATTTCAACAACTTGAACCTAAGATATGTTGAAATGCTAAGAGGGTTCAACCCTAATGGGATTTTTTTAGAACATTTACTAGCAATTGGCTTCAACAATTCTTTTATCCAGATACACCTGAACGAAGACAGAGAAAATGATGACAACACTCCTACTCCTGACGTTGGTGACCTAGAGACATTACAAAGCACCACTGAATTGTACAAACAACAGGGAAAAGGCCATAGTGAGAAGAGTGTTTAATCCCCATCTACCACTCCCAAGAGTACGACATCCCGAAGCATCTTTCCAACGGCCCACCCTAGTAAGAAAGAAACCTAGAATTTTTCAAACGGAGGAGGAGATAAGAACCCTCCTCAAAGTAAAATTGATAGTTCCCACAAGCTTCCCGTGAGGAAGAAGAGAAAAAATGTTGTAGGGAAAGCATAAGAGCCCGAAATTGAAAGTGAGGACATGGAACTTGAGGCTGATCTGGATAACGTATTCTGCAATGTTGATCAGCCCGGGGACGCGATCCACCATAGTCTCCAAATGGAAATAGTTGAGACCAAATTTTTTGATGAAGATGAATCCTTCATATTCCAGAGCATTTTTTTTTACAACGAATCTAAAAATTTAATTATTGAAAAGAGATATATAAGAAATAAGAAAGGGAGATCTTGTTCAGAGATTAACCTTAGAAACATGCAACCGTCCCAAATCTCCCGACTTCACTGAGAAACCATAGATTCTCTTGATGATTCCATTGGAGGCATTGAGGCAGAGAATTCCAGACTGAAGGACCGAATCAAGGAACTGTAGGAAGCTTTGATTCCTATCCCATTTCTCTCCATTACTTTAGAAATAACCGTGCCTGCCACCCCTGCAGCCAAGTTAAAAGAATCCTCCAACCTCATCACATTGTGTAGAGGCTATGTGGAGAAGAATATTAAGAAAAGAATGGAGCTAATTACTCAGGCTTGGGAAACATCACAAAGTATAGCTTCCCTTGGAACGAGGGCACATGATTTGCACGAACATTTGTTGGCAGATTTAAAAAATGAAGAACATTTCTATCTGGAGAGGATCCTCTCTTTTGGATACCATGTCGGAAACATGACATATGTGAGAAGAAGACAAGAAGATATCCCCTCCCCAAACCGGATCAAACAATTAAATGCATGTTGGAAAGAGAAAGTTAAGAACCTACATCTCATTGTCCAATCATGTGAACAAGCCATATCAAAGAAAGAAGAATTATTCAGAAAGATGACCGAAATAGACTTAGCCGAAAGTACCAACGAGGTCCAAGACCCGAACTTAATCGTCAACTCATTTTCCTCAACCAAGCAAGCCTTCGATGAACAAGTTGATATTTTTAAGGGGTTGTCTTTAGAAAAGTTTAACAACATCCTAGAATATGGTGAAGATGACGTGGACAACTGGCTAGTGGACTGTTCGGTATAAAATGAAGAAAATGATGAGGTTCTGCATAATCTTTCTATCGATCTAAGGGAATTAGAAAATGAGCGTTTCAACATAAAAATCCGGGATGAGATCAACGTGGTCCCCATGCGAATATTATACATTGAATAATGGCTCCAAAGGGAAATCGACAAGATCATCGACAAAGGGCAACAAGCAGTTGGCACGATTCCAGTAGCCATCGACGAGAGCAATAAAAATGCATCAGCAAGCAAATAACAAAGGGGGAGATATATACCATTATAGTAAGTCTATACTGATCACATACTTCTTTGTTTATCAATCCATTTATTCCACCTCTTTAAATAGAAATGTCTAACCAAAGACTGATAACTTCCAATTTCTTGTTTTCAAGTCTTTCTCTCTATCATCGCCCACTTCTTTTTTCTACAGTCTTATTTCTTATACTTATTTCTTTTATGGTCTGTGGGAGCCCCAATCCTAGTCTATATGACAAACACATTTAAATTTCTAGGAATATGTAACAGACATTATTATTTTTTGATAAATTTCAAAGAAAACTACTTCGGGAACAATCTCGACGGTGCCTTGTAACCCTGTTTTCGAAATGTAAAATTAGTTCTCTTTATGCATGCCTAATATCTTCTTTTATTTGTATGTGCTCATATTTTTTTATCTTCAACTATGCTAGATGTCAGGAAATTGTGTTTATTTAATTTGAATGTTCAATGTGTGTGATTCCTGGTCCTATTTTCCAAGAACCTTTATTTCAAAAAACAAAAACAAAAAACCATTTTCTATCATTTTGTATTGCTTTAAGTCATTAACACGGAAATTCTCTAGATCCCACGTTTGAACTGTACTCGTCTATAAAAACGTAGTAGGATTGACATCCTCGTTAGGCTGCCACTTCGGTCCTAACAGATTGAATAAATAGAAACCTTCGAAATGTTTTATCATTGCCAAAAAAAAAATCAATCGGATAGACATGTTGAGATGTCCAGCTGGTACTATACAAAGATGCCCTCTTCCTGGAGAGAAATTGCAGATCAACCTCTGACAATATATAGAAAAATACTAGCAAACACAGAGGTCACACAAGAAGATCAAAGAATCTTAAAATATATATATATATTTGTTTCTTTGCCACCACATACAACTTTATTTATCCTAACACATATAGAGACACACAAGCTAGATGATTTATTTAATAGAATGAAATGGATGTTGCTTACTTTTTCCATGGGAAAAAATAAAGGAGTGATTATGAAAATTGTACTTAACTCTAAATATTGGGATGAAAGCCAGTTGGAAGTATACATAGATCATTATGAATGAATTTCATAAATACATTGAAGAGATAAAACATACAAGGTAGGAACGGAAATTTCAAACATGGAAAATCAAACTCCAACAATATATCAAGTTACACGTGATGGGGATATATGTGCTCTTTCATATATCTCTATTGTACTATTGGTAATAGGAAAAATTACATAATCTTATTAAGAAAATAAAAACAAGATGGATTATGCAAAACACAGTATAATTAGAATGAAAATACTTTCAAAAACTAAATGGTTTTAATGCCAGAATTTCTCTAGGATCCACGTGTCATTTTCTGCATGGTTACCACCTGTACTTCATGTTGCTTGCCACCTGTCCACTGCAGTTTCCATTTGTCTCCACTACTTATTCCCCCATACCTTTGCATTTATTCCCATTCCAACTCGACATGGACTACGCTGCGATGCAACACTTGTTACATCTAGTGGTTGCGTAAGGCTCATTTTATTATATATGATGACAATACCGAGGACACCATAATTATGAGTTGTGATATTACTTTACTTTATAATGTTTTTTTATTCATATAAATAAAATATAATAAAGAGATTTACTTTATTTAATGTCTTTTTATTCATATAAATAGAATATAATAAAGAGATTTTTTATTGATTTAGACTTAAATATTATTTTTTTAAGTTGTATATATATTAATTTTAATAATAATAATAAAATTGTATAAATAATTATCAAAGTATTGATAAACAAAATAGATAATTTATTGTACATTAGTAATTTATAAAAAATAAATAAATTTTAAAAAATCTTCTTTTTAAGATGAAAAATGTATATCCTCCCTATCGGGTGATAGGGAAGTGTTCGACAGTGGGGTCACTCCCCGAGGAAAGTCGTGAGCTATCACCCACAACCTCCGTAGCCAGTCCACCTAGGCTCCCTCATTAGCCTTCTGCTTGCAACATCACTCTTTCACATGTGCGCTCCTCATGGCCTCCCTTGCTTGATGTCACTCCACCACTAGCTTCGACCTGGTGACGCTCCCTCGGTACATTTGGATCCTTTGGTCGGTCCTTCGCACGTCTCAAACTTTAGAGGCTCCCTCACTTGCAGTTATGATTCATATGACTCTGATAATGGCTCATTATGGGTTATGTTTCCAAATCCGTCGACGAGTTGGCCTCTCCTTAAACTCCCCCCCAAATCCTACTCTATTGTTTTGCTCCTTTGTCTTACATCTGCTCTCTCTAAACTTGTCTTCTCCTTCTCCCCCTTCGAACCTAGGTATCCCCTCCAGCATGGTGTCCCTTTTTTTCCTCTCACCCCATCCACATACATGGATCGAGGTAGCTCCTCCCGTCATGCTAAAGGCACTTCTTCATGTCGCTCCAAAGGAAATTCAGGTTTGAGGCTTATTTCAACAATTGAGGATTCAACCGAATCTTATCAAGCCCACACCCCGCCAAAGGTCAAGGCCAAAATCGATCTGGTAGAGGCATATATCAAAGTTCTTAGCCATTTTATTCAGGACGATGAAGTTGTGCACACCATTGGTTCGTGGGTTCCAAACCCAGGCACCACACGAGCATGTGAATCCTAGTACCTGAAAACCATAGACATCTACTAGCATATCAATATGTTTATGGGTCTTGCAGTTGGACGATGTGCAATTTTAGATAAAATTGGCGGATCACAAAACAAACGTGTTAGCATGCAAACTTGTTGGTATGGACCTGACCAACTTGGTCTTTCCTCAACCACAGGTTCCTGTGGCTGAAAAGTAATGTGCAAGTAATTTAATCGAGGGGTAGAAGAATGTGTTTCTAAATGCGAAGCAACTTGATCGGAATTGAGAACGTAATTGGATACATTAGGAGCCCTACATGGCTTCGGGTATGAGAAAAAACAAAACCACGTCACCGTGGCGTGCGTACTCATAATTGTGATCGGACGCCATTCGAGAGAATAGAAAACACGATAAACTGACTTGCAAGCTGCCCTTCTCTCCTTATCCTGTTAAGGATGGGATGGCCCTCAAAGGGGAGACCGACTTCATCTCTATAAATTCATTGCTGCATAAGCTTCAGAAATACACAGACTCATTTAGAAGAAAGGAAAGGTTTGGAGTTGTTGCAGGAGGGAAGCAGGGCAACTGGAATGGAAATAACAGTGGGAATGGAGGGTTACACAGGCCTCATTCCTTTCCTTTACCGTCTCTTTGTTAAGCATAAACAACGGCACCGCTACTACACCCCTTTGCTTTCAAAAGGTGACGACGCTGATCATGCCTCATTTTCGTCAACTCGCCTGCTGTCTGCCATGAAAATGTAGAGTGTGAAACTGTGGTCATGGATATAGCTTTTCCAGCTCTCTGGATTGTATAAAATTACCATCATCTTTCAGATATTTTATTGATTGATATATCGTATAAGGTCATTTGTTCATTTGATCCAACTTTGTAGTTCTGCAACCCAATATTTGTGGGCATTCGTTTGCCAGAATGTTTATATGAATGTAAATAGTAAAGCACAAGCATGACCAAGTTAATATTTTATTGTGGTTTTTTCCTTTTTTTTTTAAGATCAGGTGCTGGTAATCCTTTGCAGATATATGCACATATATTAAAAAGGACTTATAAATGCGTAGAATCTCCAAAAGAAAACTGAGAAACTGAGAAAACTGAGAATCTCCAAAGGACTTAATAATAACCTTCATAATCATGCTCTATGATTCAGAAAACTGAGAAAAAGTTGTTGCCTGTACAACATTTATAAATCACTTCTCCACCTTCGTTGATTTTAACCATGGTCCTTAAGTCATATGGCAAGATTGTGAAGCAACCATTGTCTTATATTTTATCAGTCATTTATCCCACTTTGTTGATGGTAACCATTGCCATAAATTTATATACAAAGATTGTGAAGCAGTCTTACATGCATATGCAGATTTTGAACCCTTTCTCATATGCATTTTTGTGATGTAATGTGAGAAGGATTGAAAAATATTAAGATAATTAATTTTAATGGGAAATGAAGATTTGTGATGTAATATTTGAAGGATGGAAAAACAATTTTAAAATAATATATATATATATATATATTAAATTTTAATATTTAAATTAAAAATTAAAATATAAGTGGATGTCCCATGAGCAAGTGAAGACATTGCCATATGAAAAAGATTACATCCCCCTCTTATTTATAGAGGTTTTTTTAGAAAGATTCCGAAGATCCAGAAAATTGTGTGGTCTAAGGAAGCTTCAATTTTAAATGTGGTTGGTAGAAATTAATCCAACCAATACTCTCCTCTAATTTCTATTACTAATTACATCAATATTTATAATGTCCAAAGCTTCTCTCAAATACTCAAATTGGTCTTGTGCTAAATCATTTGTAAATATGTCTGCAAGTTGTTCATTTGATCTGCAATGTTGTAGGATGAGTTCTCCATTGTTGACCAATGAAATGGTATCTAGTGTCAATGCGTTTTTTTCTCTTTTGAAAAACATGATTCTTTGATAGTGCAATGGAGGACTTGTTGTCACAATAGATTGTAGTAGGCTCCTCTTGCTAATGCATTAGGTCCTTCAATATTCTTCGCATCCAAATTGCTTGACATGTTGCTGATGTACCTACTACATACTCTGCTTTTGTTGATGAGATTGTCACTATTGGTTGTTTCTTTGATGCCCATGCCACAACTCTTGTTCCAAGATGAAATGCATATCCAGATGTGCTCTTTATGTCATCAATACTCCCTACAAAATCACTA
Source organism: Picea sitchensis (assembly GCA_010110895.2). NCBI lineage: Eukaryota > Viridiplantae > Streptophyta > Pinopsida > Pinales > Pinaceae > Picea > Picea sitchensis. The sequence goes on from SNQJ01S0027700.1 coordinate 132,553, forward strand.
TTTGTGTATCTAATCAACTGCAAACTATTTGAAGTAGAATACAATATGCCATGATTCATAGTTCCTACAATGTATCTTAATAACCTTTTTCATGTTTGACAATGTGAATTATTTGGTGTATCCATAAATCTAAAAATCAAACTGACTCCATACATTATATCTGGCCTAGTTGTTGTAAGATACATCAAACTTCCAACCAATTTTTTGAATATGGTTGAATCAAAATCCATCTCATTTTGTTCTCTACTTAGTTTTGTGTCAATTGCCACAGGTGTAGAAACTTGAGTGCAATTTATCATTCTAAACCTTTTTAAAACATCTTTTGCATATTTACTTTGACAAATGAAAATGTCCTTATCATTTTGTGTGACTTCAATGCCCAGAAAATATTTCATTAACCCCAAGTCTGTCATCTCAAATTCCTTCGTCATTGTTGTTTTAAACATATGAATAAAGAGATTACCTCTATAGATAAAATCATCAACATATAGGCAAACAATCAAGATCTGACCTTGTTCATTGACTTTGGTGTATAATGTAGGCTCACTAGTGCTTCTTATGAATTCATTTTTTCTATCATGTATGAATATATCCTGCTATACCACACTCTTGGTGCTTGCTTCAATCCATAAAGCGCCTTCTTCAACCTGTAAACCTTGTCTTCTTGTCCTTTTACTTCATATCCTGGTGGTTGTTGCACATATACATCTTCTTCTAAATATCCATTCAAGAAGGCTAATTTGACATCCATTTGATAAACTTTCCAATTGTGTTGAGCTGCAATAGCTAGTACCATCATAATTGTGTCAAGTCTGGCTACGGGTGCAATTATTTCATTGTAATCAACTCCATATTCTTGTGCAAATCCTTTAGCTACTAATCCTTCCTTATATTTTTCAACTTCTCCATTTGCCTTATATTAGTCTTATAAACCCATTTCACACCTATGCATTATTTCTCCTTAGATAAATCAACTAGATCCCATGTATCATTTTTTTCAATAGATTCCATTTCATCATTCATTGCATTAATCCAATGTTCTTCCTTAATTGCATCTTCAAAATATATAGGATCTTGGGTAAATAAAGAAAAATTAGATTGCAAATCTATCATATCTCCTTGATCATATATTTCTTGCAAGCTTCTAGTCTTTTTGCATCTTAATGTTGGTCTTAATGATTCAAGTGTAGGATTTGGGTCATTACTTACTTGTGGACTTGATGATTCTCCTTGCTCAACTTGCCTTTGTGAGTTTTCTTCTTGTGGAACTCTTGATAGTATTCCTCCTTGCTCATTTGATTGTTTTCATTGTTCTCCTTGATCTTTTTCTTCTTGTTCTTCATATGGTATTGTTGTTATTCCTGTAATTGTCTTGTCTATATTGCCATCCCATGATTCTTCCTCTTTGAATACAACATATCTACTTACAATGACTTTCTTGGTTATAGGATTAAAAAAATTATATTCCTTCGATTGTTCATCATAACTGGTAAAAATGCATTTTTCACTTTTATCAGCCAATTTACTCCTTGTTTCTTTAGGAACATGTGCATATGAAATACAACCAAATACTTTAAAATGAGAAACACTATGATTCTTACCACTCCATGCTTGTTGAGGAATCATGTCCCTCACAATCTTTGTTGGACTCTTGTTCAATATATAAATTGCACAAGCTATTGCTTTAGCCCAATATTCATTAGCTAGATTCTTGCCTTTCAACATGCTTCTTTCCATCTCCATTATTGTACGATTGATACTTTATACAACACCACATTATATTGAGGTGTATAGATTGTAATGAATTGCTTCTTTATTCCTTATTACCTGAAATACTCCAAAAATTCATTTGACTTGTATTCTCCTCCTCTATATGATCTCAATATCTTAATGGATAGACCACTTTGTTTCTCAATCAATGCCTTGAATTCCTTAAACATTTGACAAGTTTAAGGAAATAAACCCATTTTTTTCCAATATAGTCATCAATGAATGTCAGAAAATATATGCTCCCCCCTAATCATGGTGTGTAATGTCCCTTTCCAAATTAGAGCTCGGAGAGGAGGCTTAATGGTCTAAGCAACCCCGTTAGACTAGCCAGAAAAGAGGTAAACAAGGTTACTAGGAGTCACTCCAGTCTGATCATTATATTGAGAATGTGACATTGAACAAAAGGGTTAAGCAGCTTTTAAGTCATTATAATTTAAAAATAGAAGTCCATGATGAATTAGGGTTTAAATGATGATTTAGGGTTTTAGTATGATGAATTAGGGTTTCCCGGCCTTGATTTAGGGTTTTAAGAAAGCTATAAAAAGGAAGGAATTGACTGACCTAATTCATCATTATGTTTATTTTGACTTGTCATTGAGGACAAAAGTACATCTCAGGAGAGATATTTCATTGTATTCCAGGAGGAAGTCACCAGTTAGTTGATTTTGGTGTTGAAAGACACACCCTAGTCCTGGGAAGATCATCCAAGTCTTCAATCATTCTTCATTGATTACTTGGTGCTCAAGTGATACTGTGTATTATCTTTTTAGTTGTTTATTTAATATTGGCTAAGATGCTTTGTCTTTTCGATCTAGGTAGTGTTGTTATTTTATTTAGCCACGGTTGCTTATTTGTATTCCGGCTACGATCCTTTGTCTATTGATATAATCTAGTGTCGAGTTTTGTCAGTTTATTTAGTTGCATTTGGCCATTTTGTAATCAACAGAGATATAATAATACAAACTTTACTGATCCTTTGTCGTAATTTTTATTTGTATGATCATTTATATGATGTAAACCTTTGATCCTACACACACATTAACAGATTTCCCATTTAGCCAAATTAGGAACGTACAGTGTTATCGGAGCTTTAGTCACCTTTGCTTGTGTGTAAGGAATAATAGTGCAGCAATGAGAGGCCAGTGCGTGAACACTATGTGATGAATATTTCACTTACAACAAGCATCATGAAAGAAGGAATAGGCTTGATTTTTCCCCTTTTCCTCCTAGATAAGAGGAAGAGGAAGAGGCACACATAGAAGCAAAGAGAAGGGAAAAGCGTGAGGCTGAGAGGATGTTAGGAGGCAGATATGGTGACGGAGGAAGTGGAAAGGCCAAGTAGATCTAGAAATACCATGAAGGTTATCAACGATATATTGTTAGCTAGTCAGGACCATGTCAGATCCTTAAAGCTTGGAGGTGGTTGACCGTTAGCTCAAATTAGGCACCCCATAAAACACAAGTCACTTTGAAACACCCGAGGGGAACTTCGGGGCGACCCGGTAGACTTGATCACCCTCTCGAACATACACCTCTGCGAGTTGGATTCCCATACCCTTGTTTCCAATTTTCCAGAGGGCACCCCTGGTATCAACATACATACCAATAGCCACGAGAGGCCACCCACTCATGCAACTGACATTGCCTGATTATAGGAAGGAATTTTGACATTGGGTCATGACTTCCATCGGGACATGACAACCAGATCAAAAGTACTATGGACAGACTTCGAGGAACGCCCCAAGAGCGAGAGAGGAGGACCACAACAGCACCAGGGGCATAACCTCAATTTCATCGAAAAAGTTGGGAAACTCAACATCCCTTATTTCCTTGTCGTCCAAATACCTTGAGCTTGGGTACAGAAGCTATAAACGTATTACAAGCTCAATTAGATGACTGAGACAGAGGCCATGAGTTTCACGACCTTACACTTGGAAGTGAAACTGCAAGTGGTGGTATCATGAACTAGTGACATTGGGTCACAATCACATCACCTCTAGGAGTTCTGAGGATAGGCTCATGTATAGGTTTGACAAGAAGGATCTGAAGATACACTTCATGGATCTAGCCCAATTGAGACAAACTAGCATAACAAAGGCATTAATCACGGAGTTCCAGAAGATGGAAATCATCGTGACAGATATCTCTAAGCAGATATTGGTAATGTTATTCACTGAGGGTCTAGCTGAACCCCTGAGAGGATGGGTGAAGGAATACAGGCCTTCCACTTTGTAGGATGCCATCCTTAGCACTCGATATCTGGCAGACTCGGTGCCAAAAACTAAAACTTTCTCCAAGCCATTTGTGCCCCAAAGTGAGAGACAAAGAAGCCATTCCGAGAGAGAGAATGGAAGGGCAAGGAGAGAAGTTGGATGATGAGGAGACTTAGCAAGAGCTTATGAGGAAGAAGATTTTATTCAGCTGCAGAGATGCTTGGGTCCCCGAACACAGGTGCATGGGCAAGGGAGAGATTCATTATATTGAGGTAAGCCGGAATAGCACGTGGACAATGAGGAGGAGGAAAAAGACAATGGATCCACTGGATTCGGGCGTTAACACCCGGCCGGAGTAGCCTCCCCGGAGACCACCAAAGCCGTGAAGCCCATCCTCCAATAGTCCCAACCCTTGAAGCAGGATAACAGGAGGAAACCAATAAAGTAAGGTGTCATAGAGACCCTTTCACGGTGTTCCCAATTATGATACCCTCCAAATCAGAGGAATTATTCAGGGGCAACAAGCAACTTCCCTGATAGATGGTGGGGCCAACCACAACTGTCCAGGCAGCTTCACTAATTATGAGAGACAAGAACTTTAGGCGAGAGGATTTGAGGGGTTTGATGTTGCTGTAGAAAATGGCCACACAGTGGAGTGTGTCTAGATAGAGTTTCAAACTTAGAAATGAAGTTAGGCAACTACACCGTGAGAGACACATTTTATGTGGTTGACTATCAAACAGATGTGGTGTTAGGAGTTCGGTGGATGGTGCAACTGGAAAAATCACTACCAACTACCAAACCTTGGAAATGGATTCAAAAGGTCGGGATGGGAAGAAGGTTGTTCTAAGAGGTATGTTGACAAGAGAGCAGGTTCAATTTCATCCAAGAGGATGGAGAGGAGATTTAGACATGGGGAGGTAGCATATCATGAGAATGCTTGATCACTTTCGGAAAGGATTCAGAAGGTTGATAACAATACCATACAAAGATCAAGAATTTATTGGGGCGACATCAGCTTCTTTGTAGGCAATTCCACCAGGGAGACCACGTAACATGGGGTTTGAGCACACCATTGAGTTGGAGGAGGGCCAAATCTATGATCACCCCCCCATCATCATCCTAGGAGGGTTCAAGGATGAGATAGAGAAAGCTATCAAGGAATTGCTAGTGATGGTACACATCATACCAAGCAACAACCCATTTGCTTCTTGAATTGTCTTAGTTGAAGAAGGATGATAACCATCTAGATGTGCATTGATTCTACAGAGCAAACAAGAAAACCATCAAAAGTTGGTACCCTATCCCATGCATTGCCGAGTTGATGGATGAATTGCATGAGACGATTTTCTTCTCAAAAATTGATCGCTCACGGATATCATCAGATCAACATCCAGGAGCATGACATAGAGAAGGCGACATTTCAATGTCATTTTGGACACCGAGTTCCTCGTTATGCCATTTTGGCTAACCAATGCACTTGCTACATTCAGGTCTTGCATGAACCATATATTGAGGGTCAGTTAAAATGATCTTCTTTTCTTCGACGAATTCTTGATCTATAGTCGGTCATAGCAAAGAGCATATGAGGCACCTAGAATTGGTATTGAGCATCATGGAGACAAAATCATTATATGCCAAAGAGTCGGAGGTGTGAGTTAGGTATGATAGAAATTCTTTAATTAGGCCCACATCCTTCGGTGCCGAGTACAAATTTTCAAGAATATCGAGCCAAATTACGGGTAGGCCTTGAAACATGACATAGTGAAATCTTCTTTGAAACATGTATCTGTCTGACAGGTTAGTCTAGGGTTTTTCTCGGCTTGAACGCTGGCGTGAGATCTTGCACACACCAAGTATGGGGCCTTCATGGACCCCGTCGTCATAGGAAGCCTTTGATCACATGAAGAGAGTCATGGAAGGCACTTGTCCAATGTTGGCACTACCAAACTTCCTGCTGCCATTTGTACTGGGGGTGTGTCCAACGAGGGTATCGGGGCAGTTTTTGATGTAGGGAGGACACCCATTGTATTCAAGAGCCGAAGCTTAGCTTTGAAGTTTGTACTCCATTTATGACAAAGGAAATGTTGGCAATCATGCATACCTTAACCAAATTCAAACAATATCTGGAGGGCAACAGAGCTATTGTCAAGACCGATCACAACAGTTGAAAGTATTTCCTTGAGAAGAAGAACCTCAGTGAATGCCATGAGAAATGGGTAATGAAGGTGCAATTTGGAGCTGACATAGAGTATGTCAAGGAAAGAAGAACATTGTGGCAGATGCACTATCAAGAACTTCGCGGCATATTCTTTGATGGAAATTTCGTGATTGTCCCTTTTAGTGGAATATTCCAAGAACAAGTTCACTTGTGAGGTGATGGATGGGAAGATACGAGATGAGCGATAGGGTCATTGGCGATGTCATGTTTTACAAGGATAAAGTCTACTCGGTGCCAGATTCAAGGCTTAAGAAAAATATCCTCACAGTAGTTCATGATTCACATCTAGCAGGCCATCGGGGGTTTCAAAACCCTCTGAAAGATTAGAGAGGAGTTCTCATGGAAGGGTCTCAAACGAGGACGTCATGAGACCACGTTAGTGAGTGTGTGACTTTCTATCAGAACAAGTCAGAGCATGCTACTTCAGCGGGAGCTACTTCAGCCTCTACTCATTCCAGAGTAGAAATGGGAGGTATATCTATGGACTTCATCACGGGTCTTACCCTGGACCTTGGGTAGGATTGTATCTATGTAGTGGTAGATAGATTGACCAAAGTTTCTCACTTGCACCAAGCCAGTACAACAGTCGAATGCTTGACCTTTTCTTGAGGAGGTCTTCGGACTCATGGGTTTGAGAAGAACATCGTCGATGGCGAGGGTGGTTCATAGAATTTGGAGAGTTGTTTTAGGTTGGGTGGGAGACGGAGTTGACACTAGCAACTATCACCCTCATACAAATGGAAAACCCGATATTTTTCAACAAGTGGGCTTGAAGAATTTATTTGAGGAGCATGTGGGAGGACAACGGAGAGCGTGGGTAAAGTGGTTACATTTAGAACATTGCTTTCACAACACCACCTTCTACATGTCCATTGGTATGACACCAGCCACGATCATTGTCTGGATATGATGCTCCACTTTGGGTATACTTGGTCTTGAGGAGAAAAGCTCCCAAGGCCAGGATTGGATCATAGAGAGTAAATAGATCCTCAAGTTGTTGAAAGACGTGACTGGTAAAAGCCAAGCCGAAGATAAGATGCTTGAATAGGCACATGATAGAGTACAACTTTGAGGTTGGAGATTTGGTTTGTGAGACTCCAACCCTATAGACGGTCATCTCTGAGAAGAGTGGGGCCGAGAACGGCAGACACTGTGGTCCTTATAGGATCATGCGCAGAGTAGGCGAGGTTGCTTATGAGCTAGAGCTTCGAGAGGAAAGATTCATACTTGATGTTCCGATGTCTTACCTAAAGGGTAGTGGGAAAATTCATTAGAACATCAGAGGAGATTCCCCATTGGATGAGGAGGGAAAATTGGAGTTAGTTCCATAGGAGATTTTGGAGTTCAGAGTGGAAATGAGGGTGAAAGTCATCGAGGAAGTGTTTGATGTCGAGATGGAGGGCTTCGATAGGATGTTACTTGGGAGGCTTGAGCATGTGTGTTACACCACGGACTAGTATTTCTTGAGGAAAACAATTTCGGGAAGGGAGGAATGTCACTTTCCAAATAGGAGATACAGAAGAGGAGGCTTAATGGTAAAAACCACCCCGTTAGACTATACCCAAGGCCAAAGAGGGGTAAACAAAGGTTACTAGAGGTCACTCCTAGTCCACCGAGTTTTATCGATAGGAAAGTGACATTGAGCTAAAGGGTTAAAAACACTTTTAAGTCATTATAAAATTAGAAGTCAATAGTGAATTGGGGTTTCAATAGTGATTTAGGGTTTTGGAAGTCAGCATTGAATTAGGGTTTCAACATGATTTAGGGTTTGGAAAGCTATAAAGGAAGGGCCAGCGTCCTAATTCATCATTAATACAGATTATGACTTGTCATTGAGGAGAAAACATCTCGGGAGAGATAGTTCATTGTATTCTATGAGGAAGACACCAATTGGTTGATTTTGGTGTGAAAAGATTTCCCTAGTCCATGGGAAGATAATGGAATCTTCCATCATTCATTGATTCATGGGGTATACGTATTCCAGTATTATCTTTTGCCCAGATTTGATTATGATGTATTATGGATAGATCCTTTGTCTTTTGATTTAGCCAAGTGTTTTTATTTTATCGATTAAGTAGTTTCTTTTGTATTCTTGCTAAGATCCTTTGTTTGTTGAACTAGTCGAGTATTGTCATTTATTGACCATTAGGCCATTTTGTAATCCATAGAGATATATCATAATGCAAACTTTGTAGTCCTTTGTTGCATTTGTTATTTGGATGATCATTTATATGTTGTAAACCTTGATCCTACACACATTAGCAACATTTCCTAGACTAGCCAAATTAGAACATTACATGAATATGTTTGCATTGGACCAAAGCCTCTTTAAGTGGAACAAAGAGACTTCAAGAAATTGATTTGTGTGATTCAAATAAAGAATAATTAGTTCCCTCTATAAATCTCGATATATTATTTTCAAAGTTACAATTGGTCACTATGGCTCCTTCTTTAGTGGGGTGGCAAGAGGTAACAAAGTAAGGGAAAATGGGAAGAATTGATGATTAGTTTTTAAAGGGAAAGAAATTATTTGTATATTCAATATGTAATTATTTTGGCATTCTATTATAAATACAATTTGTATATATACTCATACTATAGTAAGTGAAATTTTCATCTATACTCTTGTGTTGTTAGCACTTGCACTTACTCTTTTGTATTTTTCCATGAACAAAGTGAAGTGTTCATCTATACTCTTGTGTTGTTAGCACTTGCACTTACTCTTTTGTATTTTTCCATGAACACCTATGAAATGTCTTCTCTTTCTTCAATGAATAGAACTTGATTTTTTTTTCATGGCAAATATAAATATCTCCTCAACCATCCACGACACCATGATTCCACCAATGAACCTATCACCCATCATAATGGGCATTTTACCAATTTAGCTAGCAATTCAACCAAGAATCACACTTGCACATCTAGACAACCTCATGTGTTGGTTGAATTTCCCATAAAAAGATCAATGAGCAAATGGATGCACATTTTGTAACTACAAAAGATAATCTTTTCTCTATCAACTCTACATCTATTTTCACCTAAAATAGGAGTTACAAATAGTGAGAAAAAAATCATGCAACATGGGGCTCACCTTATCATGGATATGCACAAGCTTTAACATGCCACTTGTACATCGACCCTTATAAACAATTAATGCCACTCACGTGCAAAATTCCATTCTCCCACTTGTACATCGACCCTCATAAATGATGAATGTGAATCAAGTGCAAAAGTTCATTCTCTAGCACAAATGTACTTTTGAATTCTTCTTTTCTTCCCATCATTGGCATGATAAAATTGGTTTATGGCAATAGTTTTATGATCCACATGTGGAAACAACAACAAAAACTCCATGTGATAGACATGCACCACCACTCAATGCATTCATTCCAACATATTAACAAACCTCCGGGGAGGTCCATGCCAATATCAATCTGAAAGACACATGCATTGGTTGGCACATCAATCAAGTGGAAGCACTCTTTCTCATACACATTTGGCGATATCCACTCTTTCCTCTTAATCCACAACTCCTTCTCATGAGGGTGACTTTCAGGATTACTTTTTTATGTTGGAGAGATCATAGCTCTTCTTTGATATGGCCTCTACCAAGTATCAAAACTTGATGGCTAGAAGACACTTCTCGCATTTTTGTGTGGATTCCTTTAAGTTGGCTGCAACTTCTATTAAAATCTCATGGTGTCTAATACCTTCATATCTTTAGCGCACTCCATTGCTTTCATGCTCCGAATTGTCATTCTTCACCATAGTCTAATATACTCCCTCCAAGGTAGACAACAATAGCATCCACTCCACAACTTCTATGCGTGGAAACACTCTAGGTAGCCAATTTGCATACACTAGTGAGAAGCATAAGCATAGACAATCTATTATCTTCCACAAATCTGAGGTCATACATAGAAATATGAAAGCATCAAATCAATTGTTAAAGAGATGCTTGATCTAGTGGTTTTGGGAAGTCCCGACGACACAATGTTTCACCATGCACTTGTTGCTTACTCTACACAAAACATGGGCACATTTCCTTCCCATCGATCATCCATGATCTCTTGGCATGCAATCTACCATGGACACACTATATCAACGATCATCCATGATCTCTTGGCATGCAATCTACCATGGACACACTATATCAATAAAACACTCTTAACACAAACTATAGCCAACACTTTCTCACCACCTCATATGCTTTTAATTTTCACATACAATGGCATTGGCTAACCATGGATGAACACACTATCATGAACACACCATATAGTTTTTTCATAGTGAAGTTTCTATAATTCAACTTTTAATTAACATATTTACGCCAATAGGCGTACACCTATTGGGAATGGGCACATTAAATAAGTTTTTAATGTTTAATGCCTTTTGTATGGATGAAATTAAATATGGATTGAATATTCTTCGTCGTCACATTAAATTAAGGGTTGTGATTTCAAGTATTAACTTCCTTACATTTATAAATGAATACGTTTCTATGTTTACTTTTTCACATTTACTTAATATGATTAATAAATTACTATTTCGATCACCTATTGACACATTTGTATGATTAACAAGGATTCCATTTGATCGTGATTACTTTGGTAGTGCAATAGTAATAGAGTATGTGATCAGGGTAATTACACTTAGCATGGATGGTTGCCTTTTCAATTAACCGAGGCGTTTCAATTAATCAATAATTTAAACTTATTGATTACAAACTCTTCTTTGAGATAACAATGAGACTCTTCAATTCTTTCAATTCCATGATATCAACAAGTCCTCTTATTCGCAACTCAACTCTCTTAGAGTATTTTATGTATCTCTCGAACAAATACACCACCTTATAGATGCAACACCATCCAATTCAATACAATTGTATATATACATTTGTATGCCCATGAAGATTGCATGCAATTTCTTTACAAAAATACAAGATACTTTTATAATAAGAAGTATCTATATATTAAATAGTACTTTTCATAGTTTGACAACCCACATATAACACATTGTATTTCATTGGTGAGAGAATATGTTATGGTATATGTCACGTCCCCGTAACATGCCTTGCAATCATGCACCTCTTGAGGGCGTGCAACACCATAACGTTTCATGTTTCACCAAGGTTACCCATACTTCATTCTAGGCTACTAGCGAGTCACACTCCTACTCTAGTGCAACTCTTGTATACTCAGACATTCATTAACTACTTTAACACTTAATCATATATAAACATACATTCATGAGAAACCAAGAGAACTACAGAACAAATGAAAGACCAACATAGATATAGTGTGGGTGACACGAACCGTTCCTAACACCCGACTAATTCTTTTTTATTGCAGAACAATTATAACATGTGCACTACTGGCTCGATTTACAACTTTGCCAAAGTCTAATGACTCGCCTCACCTCACCAAGAAATTCATGAACAGATCTGTCACCGCAAGAATATTTGTCACAACCGTCTCCACAGCTACCTACGGTGCACCTTAGATGTGTCTACAACCACAGACATGTCATCTCTTCATTTCCACAGACTCCTCCTAATCATTTCCACAGACTTCGGTTCTGCCTCACACATGCCTCCACAAACTTTCATTTCAAACTTATCCAAAATCTTCCAAAGATAAGTTCTCTTAGCTCTGTCTGTCGAGCCCTCCTAAAGGCAACACAAGTCCTCCCAGAGTGGAGCAACTTTCCTCTTTGAGGGAGCTCCTCCTCTTCATCTGCCTTAGAATCATAGAGCTCTCCTTGTCTCCTTGTCTTTCAAACTTCTTCATTCCTTGGTTGTGCACCCTTGTTCTCTTATAGGCTCCCCAAAGGTCACCATCGCAAACCATCATGTCCTTTGGGGGTGTCACGCCCCTTTGCGAACCCATGTCCAAACGTATCGTCACACACCTTTGCAGACTTGGTCGCTCAAATGAACTAATGCACTCTCAATCGTCGTACCCCTTGGGACAAGCATGCCCAACCTTGGGACACCCCTCATCCCAACACACCCTCTCCATCGAGCCGACTTTTTCATGAACTCTATTGCATTATCCCCTTGCGATGTTGTTTCCGCACTATTGTTTGGTTCCACTGTTGTTGTCGTTGCCTATTGCAACTGATCGCTTCCCACTTCACTTCGAAATTTTTCTTGTGTTGAATTCCCATGATCTTGCTGCTGCATCCATACTTCAATAAATTCTTCCATGTCTCCGCACATTAATATTCCCAATGCCTTAGAATGATTAGATAGTTAGTCCAACTGTCACACCCAAATCATGAGAATGCACTTTCTTATTCCTTAACTTAGTATTTTCTATCGCATCTCCATCACTCTATTCAACTCCAAAGACTAAGGAAAGTGTCCTTCCTTTCCTCATCGTTGTTTCCATCATTCAATCTTTATTAAGGAGATTATTTGTAGTGTCTAAGTGCTGAAATTTGAAACTATTATTTTGTTTGTACTCTTGACCCCCTTTGTCATGTTACTATTCTCTCCCAACCCGTGAGTTAGTTGAATGTCCAGTTCAATTGTCACACTCCTTGAGATTCTACACCATTTCACTTATTGAGTCTACAAACCCTCATGCATAAACTTGTCACTTCCTTTTGCAATTTGGTTCATCTATAAAACTATATTAGACCAAGTCAAGGGGTCGCCTCCTTTTGCAATTTGGTTCATCTATAAAACTATATTAGACCAAGTCAAGGTCACCCCTCACCTTGTTTCACTATGAAGTCACCCCAAAACAAAGTCTTATGTGGAAACCTAGCTCTACTTTCCATCTCTTGACACAGTTAGCCAATCTGCTCCAAGAACTGTATGTCCATACTACCTTTGTCTCACTACTTTGTCACTTATCCATGTTGCTACGTCTACCTCTCCATGCCTTGGGATGGTTAGGCTTCGTCCTCAACCATGTTTCCCCAAAGAAAGAGAAACACACAAGTCCAAGTGATCTCTTCATGTTGCAATTCGACGTACTATGTCTACACAATCCTCCAAACGAAGGAAAGTCCCCAACTCACCTCCTTCCATCAAGTCACCTCAATGTAACTCAACATTTACGATGAGTGTGGCCAACGTGCCTGCACCCCTCCAACTTCCCAATCAACTCTCCAAAGTGCTCCAAGTAGAATGAGTCACCTCAAAGAACTTCCATGCATTAGGCATATTCGAATCAATACTCTTCCAACTCCAACCAACTACCCCCACCTCATCTTCTTTGAGTCATCGCACAATCATCCACAAGTCACCAAGGCGTGCTCTGTGTCATCCAATGTCCCATACCAAAGGAGAGCAAACACCACCAAAGTAACTTGCTTTGTGTTTTTCACATTCATATTGACTATCAACAATTATTGATCAACTTCCTTGTTTCCTTCATTTGTCTCTTGGAATGAAACTTCCTTGCACCTATTGCAAGCGTCCAAACTTTGGCATTGTTGTTGTGAGTGTCAAGCCATCACATGACCCGCTATTTGGATGATGTTGGGGTTCACCCCAAAGACTGTTTCCAAGAAATGAATCCGGAGGGGATTTATTCAAGGTATCAGGCACGACGAGCCCAGTCAGATTATTGTTGGATACATTTAATTTCACGAGACTAGGTAGTAAGGAGTTCCAATCTCCAGAGCCTCCATACGATTTAATATGCATCTACCATGCTTAGATCTAGGACACTAAGGTCCGCGCTACTCTGTCACTCCACCGCCATAGCCATCTTTGTCCATGTTGTCACACATAATTCATTTATTCCTACAGGTTTCATTTATGAAACAATACTGGTGATGGACAATTTGAACTGTCGCCCTTCTCGTGGAATTTTAACATCCACGTGGCACTTCTTTTAAAATAGGCAAAAATAAAATTCAACTTTTTTTTTACATGCATATTTGTGAGGACACTACTGGGACGGGCCAAGGACCATTTGACGGGCTCTGGCTGGTTCAATTTTGAACCCTGGGACGGGCCAAGAACCATTTGACGGGCTCTGGCTGGTTCATCATTGCCTGCACCAATTCGAAATGTCGATGCCCCAAATTGCACTTGCTTCCCTCCATCGCAACCGTAATCACATGATATTGCGTTTGAAGGATCACACTCGTGATCACAATCATCTTCCTTCTCATCTTCGAAGATTGTCTCATCTTTCTGCTCATTTTCAAAGAATATCAAACAATAGGTTGTTGTAAAAATCCTCATGGCCGATCTCAAATGCCTTTTGTTTTCACCACTCTTACATGTCTAAGCTCGGATACCAAGAAAGATAAATTGCAGGCACAAACAATCATACACTTATTATTATTATTACATATGTAAATTTAGAGACCATAAACTTATATAAATGTTATCAGATATAATATATTTTAAATTTGAAAATAGAGATTAATAATATCTCAACAATCTCTAATCAACACAAATTAATTCTAATATAAACATTAATTCTAACACATTTTTATATTTTCATATTGTAAATATTAATTTTAACATATATTTATATTTTCATATACCACTAATAATGATATTTTCATATACCATAAATAATGATACATTAAAATGAGAATGTTTTTAGACACAAATTCTTTATTGAAACTTTCCACTAATCCCCTTCATTTTTAAGTATTGGTGAATTTGTTTGTGGAATTTTCTTCAACACGCCAAGAATCCATGTCCACTTGTTATGATGAAGTAATACAGAGCTACGACTGGGATGAAACGGATGTAACATTTCATGAGATATACAATTCGAACTGAAACAATTGAGTAAGTTGTAGCCACATGACTCAAGACAGAGTGCGGGCGAATCCATGATTACTGAAAAAACGACGATGAGAGCCATCATCATCAGCTTCACCATTTGCAAGCAAAGGCATGTAGTGGGTGTGCTGGTAATTTCTTGATCTGACGAGGAGGCTGCAGAGGAAGGGAATGACGCCTGTATACCCTTCCACCATTTTTTCCACGCTTATTTTAACTCCAAGTGCCCTCAATCTATTTTTATGCATATGCATATTCATATTCATCCCACTGATGGACTGGCTGGACGGAATAGTATCTGATCTAATCTTAGTGACGTTAACAAGCACCCTGCGTCCTTCCTCCAGGAAAACTTGTCCTTTCTTCTAATTGTTTAGTGTGTAATTCCGATGGAAGCCTGAGATTGTGATGCAGCAGTGAGAGATTTTATAGAGGTGAAGGTCGTCTTCCGTTGGGAGGGCGGTTTGATAAGAACGAGGGAGGGACGAGGGGCGTGCACGTATATTTATCGCTTCAACGCGGTGCGGGGCATTCGTGAAGCAAAAGCAAAATACGTTATTTTTAAGTACAAAAATGGAAATTTCAATGACTCGGTTTCGTTGGAATTTTTTTTTTAACCATGGAACAGCAATCTTCCAAGAGTATATCCAACAGCTTGCAAGTCAGATATACCAATAACTTGTGACTCAGCAGGGGCCGAGACGTCCCGAGTCCCACCGAAGTGAACTTCTATCCTTGTCACAAGGGGCCAATATGAGCATCTCTACCCCCGCCGGTTTTGAACTTGTGACCTCCCCGGAGATAACACATGTTCTTAACCATTGGGCCCACTCAAGTGCTCTAAAAGGTATGCGGGCTTGGCCCAGTTAAGCTTTCTGCAGCTAGACCACGTTCTTGTTTGGGTTTGAGCACAAGCCCTGACCTTCGGTTCCGTTGGAATTTTATCATTATTAATTATTAAACTAAAGGTGTATACCTATTGATAATGGACACAATTAATGATCTTTTAACCTTATTTAACCTTAAACCCTAATCTATTGAAGATGTTGGCATATTCTTAGTCGTCCTCCAAAATCAATGGATCAGATTTATTGTTCATAACTTTCTTGCATTTATCAAAGCATCTGTTAACATATTTACTTTTTAACATTTACCTAATCACATTAAAAAAATACTGTAAGAATATGTAATTGCCACATTTAAATAATTAAGTAGGATTAAAAAGTACAGCCAAACGTTTGATATTACCACAGACGAATTACGGATTACCACAGAGATTTTATGGCAAACATTCTCAGCAAATACCTTTCAGCATTCTTAACCATGAGTTAGCAAATACCTTTCAGCATTCTTAGCCGCGAGTTAGCAGCTGTGCTAGTACAAAAATGGAAATGTCAATGACTTGGTCCCGTTGGAATTTTATCATTACTAATTATTTACTCCATCTATGAATGCGGACTATCGCATGCATATAAGGAATGGATGGGCTCGACGAAGGGCGTGTGCCAGAGTGTACGAATTTGCTGGGAAGGTGAAAAAGATCATTGAACCACGTGGAAAAGTTTCAGCCATTACTTTGTATTTGTGTGAATGAAGAAACATATATTTCGTTCTCTTTGATTCTTAAAGCTTGTGTGAGTTTGTGTTTATTTTAAAGCTTGTAGAGGGGTTCGTGGTATGCATCTAGTTCACTTAGAGGGACGTTCCTTTTGGTGAAAGATTTCAATACTTGAATGTTATGCAATTTAAATGTTCTTTTGGCGAGAAATGAGATTGTTAAACACTCGCTGCATTATATGTTTGCTAAGTTAACTTGGCAGTAGGCCATATAGTGTTTGAGGCAAAGTAACAAATGTTTTTTTTTTTTCGGGAACTTCTCTTTGTTATACAAGAATAACCTTTGTATAGTTGAATTCTATACGATAAGGGACTTTTCTTTGTTATACAAGAATAACCTTTGTATGGTTGAATTCTATACAATACGACAATTAGTTAGAGTTGAAATCTCAAAACTCATATAGAAAAAGTGTGATTATTTATTTTTAAGAATCTTTCACTTTAATAACACTTTTATTTGGAATGATGGTTTTTAATCCTATGTTAACCTTTATTTGAGATACTAGGTTTGCAAGGTGGACTTCACACTCATAAGGCTTCATGCACCATGAGACGGGTTCCTTTCGGCATGGTTTTCTCACCCATCCTAATCTCATATATTTGAAGGTCACCCCTTAACACGAGATTTGATTATGTACTTATGCATGAATGTAAGAAGGGTCACAATTAGGCCTTCTCATCTTTTTCCATACAATTGACACTTATCATTTCAAAAGTGGAAAAACCCTCATGGGCATCAATAAGATGGATGTGACTAGTTATGGAATTTGACAGCTAAATTATTTGTCATGGGATATTTTGGCAATTAAATATGATCTAAAACTGTTACTTCTTGTCATTAAGTAGATAAAAAAAATTCGCTATGTTTTATTATTGGATGAAATCATCAAATTGACAAGGGATTATATGGTGTTCCTTGATAGTTGAAAAAAAATATTTAGAGCAATATGGACATAAATATAAATAGGGGAAAAAAAAATATAACCAAATTTTAGAAGACTTAACAATAATAAGAAAACCTTTATTGATATTCAAAATTGAGAGAAATTTTCACTTGTCTCTTCTAGGGGGAAACCTCCAATTGAGTTGAGATCCAAATACAATAATACTCACTTGACAATCGATTACATAGTTCTTTTACTATTATATTTAGCTTCTCACTGACCAAAACCCTACCCACCTAGTGGACCTCCATTAATGAGACCTCAACCACTAACCAATGGACCTTCTTTAATGAGGTTACTTACATGTATTGATTTCACACTCTACTATCTCATGGGCCTTATTTAATAGAGATGGCCCCAATACATTAAGTAACAACCTATTAATCTAACTAAGGGAGTTAGGGTGACACCCTAACATGCCTGCCACCCACCCAGCCCCCCTTGGCCCCACAAATTAGAATTGTCCTCAAGGTTGGAGATGGGGAAATTGATGGAGAACCTCTATTGATTCCCATGTAGCATCTTTGGGATGTGTATCCTTCCAGTCAATCAAAACTTCATGGATAGTGCATTAGCAAAGATAATACTCATGTATGTCCATAATGGCTTCAAGATGAAACCGGATGGAACCCTTTTCCAATTTTGGAAGGCTAGTTCGAACTTTGCAATTGGAATCGACCACTTTCTTTAATCAAGATACGTGAAATATTGGGTGGAGCTTAGAATGGTTGGGAAAAGTCAATCTATAATCCACTATTCCTATTGGTTGAGTATAGTATAGGGTCTCTAAGACATAATGGCTAATTTCTAGTGGCTCTTCTCCTTGAGTGATGTATTCTTACAGGGATGGAGATGAAAGAACATCTGATCCCCTTCTTCAAAGTGGTGTTCAGAGCGGTGTTCATTGGCCTATTGCTTCATGTGGTTATGGGAAAACACCAAACTATCCTTGAGGGTGTGAAGAATGTCAATGTTTTGTCCACCTCCTAAGCCATAGAGAGATCTAACAATTATTGGATCACTAACATGGAATTTTATCCATAGACTACTCAAAGGGCGTTATTTTAGTAACACCATGATATGTGGTATTGTACCATCCTTCAACTAGGGATAACCACTTGGCACATTGGGCTTGTTGGTTTGAGGAATTTTTTTTTAATTAAGCTTCCAAAAACTTTTTGACTACCTTTGTCTATCCATTTTTTTATTGGTGATATGTTATTATGAGATTCAATTGGATACGTTGAAGTTGAAACAACTACTACTAGAAATTTCTAGTGAAGGTGGGGTCGTAAACAATCACAATTCATTTAGACATGCCATGGATTTTAAAAATATTATCCATGAATACTTGTGCTACTATGGAAACCTTGGATGGGTGTTGTAAGGGAAAAAATCGAGTGTATTTAGAAAGGAAATAAAAACTACCATGATCATGGATTTGTTTCCTTATTTCGGTAACCCCACAATGAAATATTAGTCCACATGGTGGTTGGAATGGATAAATGTTGTAATGCTCTTGGAGGATTTATTATTCCCCCCTTGTGCCATTGACAAGATTCACATTTGACCACGAAGGTGTAGATGTCCTTCTTCACGACTTCTTAAAAGAATGAACACCTGGTTGGTTCATATGTTTTTTGAAATTTTCCATGAACCATTAAAGGAGAGGAGTGTAATTTAGATAACACTATGGATTTAAATGTTAAATATCAAACCGAAAAAATATTCCCTTTATAGCACAGCTCATAATTCTGCCAAATGTAGCCTCGATGTGAATGTGGGTTGGCCTATAGGTAGTTGATCATGTGCACAATTTTGGCATCCACTAATCATTCTTAACATACAACTTACAATCGATATGGAACTGGGAAAGATAAAGAAAATAGGTATCCTTCCTCATGATACCTCCTCAATAGAACATCAACCACCATATTCTCCTTTCCCTTCTTGTAGATAATCTCTTATTCGTAGCTTAACATTTTAGTGTCCCACTTTTGCTACTCTTGGAAGGATAATGTATCTTCTAAGAAATGTTTCAAGATAGAATGGTCTATTTTAACTTAGAAACAATTCACTCTCAAGTAGGGACACCACATATCAATTGTATGAAGAGTAGTCAACATTTCTTTAACATAGGTGGATTTTCCCAATTTTATATTACATAAGTTCTCATTGATGAAGGCCAATGAGTGTCACTCTTACATTTAGAATACCCCAGTCCCTTTTCCAAAGGTTTCATATTCTAATAAAAAATTCTTGTTGAAGTCAAGTAGGGAAAGTATTTGGATAGTACACATAGCATCTTTTAAAACCTGAAAATCTTGTTCGATCTCCTCGTCACAACTAAAGGCATTTTTTTTTAGAAAGGTAGTGAGGGGAGGTGTAATTTCACCATAGTTATTTACAAACTTCTCGTAGTAACCTATGAGGCCAAAATACCCTCACAAAGTTATAAGGGTATTGGGGTGATTAATCTATCATCATATCAATTTTCTTAAGATCAACATAAACATCCTCTCAACTAACAATATGTCCCAAATATTCCACTTTTAAGACACCAAAAGAACATTTGGGACATTTGAGGGGAAATTGATGATTATGGGGGATTTGGGGGATTTGTAATACCTTAACCAAATGTTCCACATGTGTTTCCCAATATTTTTTGTATAACAATATGTCATCAAAGAAGACTAGGACAAAATGGTGCAGAAGGAGTCGAAATATTTTTCTCATGACGCTCAAAAAAGTGGAAGGCACACTACAAAGATCAAAAGGAATCATTAAAAACTCATAATGACCTTCATGAGTGTGGAAAGAAGTATTTGGAATACCTACTTTATTCATGCAAATTTGGTGATAACCAAAGAAAATATCAAGTTTAGTGAAGAATTGAGTGCCATGTACCTCATCTAAGAGATTGTCAATGACTAGAGTGTGAAATTTGTCTTTGACAATCAAGTTGTTAAGAGATTGAAAGTTGGGACACATGCACCAAGTGCCTTCTCTATTAAGAATTGCAGCAAAAATAGAAGTGACAACTAAAGAAGAGAAGGGGCTAGTACTAGGATGTGACATGTACTGCAAACAACTCCTAGATCATATTTTTTATTTCTTTCTTTTGGGAAAGAGGATTATGATATGGGCACAAGTTGGGTGGTAGGATACTTAATAGTGGGATAATATGATCATGCTTACCATGTGAGGTTGGAAATCCTTGGGAATGTTCAATGACCTATTGTTGTTTGCCCAAAATTGATTGCATGTCTAGATGAACTAGATGAGAAGCATATTCAAAGGCTTGAATAACATGGAATTGTACAATAATGTCAAAATGACCCTTTTTTATGATCTTTTCCATATAACGGTGGGAGATGACTATCTATAGAGAGCTTATTTTGAGAACTTTGAGCATGCATGAATGTCCATCCTTCTGGAAATTCATGTATAACTCTAGGAAATCCATGGTGGGCCTTGTTCTCAACCATTTAGCATCCAAAACAATATCACAACCACATGTTTCAATGAAAAACATGTGAATTTTTGGGGAATAATCACCCACTTAAAGTTTCACATATTCACACCAACCACCACATTTCATAGATCTCCCATTAGCAATCATAATACATAATTTGTTGAAAACATGGATACAACAATGTGTTTGTTGATAAATGTGGTGATGAATGAAATTATGGGTGATTCCATTATAAATTAAGACAATGACATTTCGATGCTTGATATAGCCAACCAAATTTAATGTTTGAGGAGAAGAAATATCGATCAAGGCATGAAGACAAATTTGGTGTTCTTCCCTTAGTTGGTTAAGAAGAGTATCCTCCTGGGTTAAGAAGAGTTAACTCAAACACCATTGTTACATCCCCCAGATTACAGTCAAGATTACTTTTTGTACATATCCACTTCTGACAGTACCATTGCTATGGTGTTTTTCCAAGAGGATGAATCACACGATGAACATGTGATCTACTATTTAATTCGAAGTCTCACCACTATCGAAATCAAATATTCACATGTGGAGAAATTGACATTGGTTGTTGTTCAAATTGTCCAACATTTCTGTCACTATATCTTATTGCATAAAACCACAATAATTTCTGATTGCAACCCTATGCAACATATTTTGACTAGATAGGTGCTGGGGGAAAATACTCCAAATGGATTGTTATCCTACAAGAGTTTGATTTGGAATTTGAGAAATCCAAGTCAAAGAAATATTTGGTTTTTGTTGAGTTAATTTGTGACCTTCCCTCAACTGAAACAGAAAGTGTGGTCAAAGATTCGATTCCTGATGAATCTCTTTTTCTAATCAGTTCTGCAGATCCATGGTATGGAGATATCATTATCTATCTCCAAACCAAAACTTTTCGGCATGATTTTTCTAGCACTGAACGACATCGAATTCGATACCAAGCTCGACAATATATCATTGTTGGTGATACCCTTTATCGTCGTGGTGTCGATTCCATTTTTCAATGATGTTTAACACATGAGGAGGCTAAGAGAGATCTTAATGATTGTCATACTAGAGAATGTGGTGGTCATATGTCTGGGTATGTCATTTCCCAACAAATTCTACGAGCCGTATATTTTTGGTCGTCCATGTTTAATTATTACATCCTTGCAGTTCAAAAGTGTCATGTGTGTTAGGTCTATAATCGTAAGCTGCGTACACATGTTGCTCCACTTCACCTTGTAGTTTCTTCTTGTTCATTTTCTAAATGGGGCATTGAATTCATGACATGTAACCCTCACTCGGCCGGGGGGAATGTGTATATTATTGTCTCCGTGGATTATTTCACTAAGTGGGTCGAGGTGATTCCTACATTCAATAACAACGGGAAAAATGCAACCCTTTTCATTTTTAATCACATTATCGCTCAATTCGGTGTTCCCCAAGCCATTTTCATCGATCATGGAACTCATTTTCGAAATTACATGATGGCATAATTAACCTCGAAGTTGAGTTTACAGCATGAAAACTCAACTCCTTACTATTTGCAGGATAATGGTCAAGTCGAAGCTGTAAATAAAGTTTTGACAACGATACTTTGTAGGATGGTAGGGATTCAAAAATTGAATTGACATATGATGATTTTTTCGGCATTATGGGCATATTGAACCTCGATAAAAAAAACCACAGGTTTTACGCCATTCTAGCTAGTATATGGTTTAAAAGTCGTGCTGTCGATTGAATGAAAAATACCATACTTGAAACTAGTTGTCGAATTACTCCCTAATACCACTGTCGATGAAGAACATCTTTTGTACTTGCCACGATTAGATGAAACTCATCGCGACACCACTCTAACTAATGAAACTCATAAAAAATGTTTCAAAGTTCAATATGATAAAACTATTATACCTCATGTGTTTTCTGAAGGTGACTTGGTCCTGCTATATGATCAAGATCGTGAAATATTGGGGCAGGTAAATTCAAGCCCATGTGGCATGACCCTTATATCGTTAAACGTGTATTAGAGAAAGGTTCCTATGAGTTAGTGGATAATGATGGGATTCCTTTGGGTGAGCCTCAAAATGGGCTTTACCTGAAAAAGTATTATGCCTAGAGTCATTCTACATAAGTGATTTGTATATATTGTACCATATTTTGGTGTGCTTTAAAAAAGATTTCTTCCTATTGCTTATATTGCATTGTGATTGGTTTGTAGATGTTGGTGTCCCCTTTACTTTATGTTGTCTTTGCTGATGGTGCTAGTTGTAGTACTCATAACCTTGCATCTTCTACTTGGGCGATCTACATGCTTACCGATGAGTTGATTAGTTTGCGTGGTATGTGCATTGGTTGTGTGACCAATAATATAGCAGAATATAGCATAGTCATTGAACTATTGACCGAAGCCATTTCACTTGGAATTTTCTTCTTGGTTGTCCGAATTGACTCTCTACTTGTAGTACTGCAGTTAAGTAACATTTATTCTATCAGAATTCCTACTATATTATGAATATATTTAAGGGTTTGTCTCTTGGAAAGAGAGTTTGACTATTTGGAGTATCAACACATTCCAAGAAATCTAAGTACATTAACGTATGATTTGGCTAATTATGTATTAGATGGTCATTTGAAACATTTGTAAGAATCACATACACACTTTGCACCCAATAGAACATAAATAGAAATTGTTTTATATTAAAGTTTATAAAAAGTTTACAAAATGTGTTGAGACAACACCAAGCCTATGGCTTTCATATCAATACATGTCGATAGTCAAAATGAATAAAAATATCCTAATCATGATTCTCATGGTAGCATACTACTCTCTGAGCTACTCGTCGGAGCAGACGAGCTATGCATTCGGATAATCCCGCAGTGTGTCATTGGTACCACCACGACAGATCGTCAATCTGGATATCTGGTATACCCAAAGTCAACCCCTCGAGGTTGTGTTCTATATCCTCGAGTTCCTTTGTTGCTTCACGATCATAAGAAGCAACCATTGCACCCTACTCGCCTTGCCTCTGTATCGACGAGGTTCCATATGGTCTGCTCGGCCTGATATTTGCATGATGAAAAAAAAATTAGACTCAATATGACAAAAACATTGAATGGAATTTTCAAACAAAAAAATGGTTTCTTTTTACCCGAATTATTCCATTGATACCTTGTTGGAAGGACTAAATACAGGTCTCCTCGAAAATCCATCCCCGTGTAAGCATAGTACTCTACCATGATGACTTGATTCTTTACCCATTTGAAGAAATTCTCATCATAGGAGACTATAGGGCTACCACCATGGCGCATCATCAGGTCCACCCACTTCTTTATTCGAGGCTCTTATGGATCAGGATCCTCATCTAAATCCATGATCTGTAAATGTAGTAGTTGAACTCTCTCTAGGAATAAGGATACCAAAATAGAACCGTAACCAAATCACTTCAAATGACTAGTTTTTCACTTGGTCAGCTGATCTTTCATGCTCTCCAACAACCCTTCACACCAGTTAAAAATTGTAGGCACCATACAATCGATTGCATACTTCATTTGAGAGTTTGTGGGTAAATGAGGAGTTTCACTTTCAGAAACTCGTGTGACAGTGAAAAGAATGGTCCTCAAGGAAAGACCTTTGACGTTCTTTATGGGAATTTTCCCACTACTTTTCCTTGTTATGGAAACACAATGTTGTGATATGTAATTCTCCATGTTTTCACCGCCTCCCCTGAATCCAGACAAAGACACTCTCTCTCCCCACCTTGAGAGCTCATTCAAAAAATAAATGTCCTCGATTTCCAAGGAAAAATCATTAACTCCGACATTGAATACGTGCTCATCGGGTTCCCACATATTTACCAGGAACTCCAACAGTCGAACTTGGGCCCTCATTCAGTGGATATGGAATAATTTTTCCAACCCACACCTCCGGAGGGCCAACATGGTGTTTGGATCATTTCTTGCAATTTGATGTTCCATTTCATGCTCCAATTCCCTCCATTCCAACATTTTTCCCAGCAAAAAGTCTGCAAACAACAAGTGAAGAACTTATTTGTCAAACAACATCCAAAACTTTCAATATTGACAACTTAAAATGAAATTTGTTTTGAGATTTACGGGTGCCGCACCCCGTTTTTACACACAGAGCGACATTGTCTCACTTCTCGATGAAGTGGGATTACGACACTCTTAAGTGTTGCATTCCTTGATAAGGGTATCTTGGGACACTTGGGAGGCGCATTTTAGGGATTGCAAAGAATCCCAAAAACATCTAAAACTATCTCGAAATTGAAAAAATGGTCATCAAATGAAAGAAGAGGGGGAGATCTATTACTTGGAAAAAACGAGAGTCGATTTTGTCCACAGATATGATTGCAATTGTCGCCTGAAGAATCAACCAAATGGGGTTTTTTTCTCACTATTGGAAAGGTAAAAACACACAATGGTAAAAAAGGGATTAATTTTGCTTGTTTTTATCCAAGTAAGGAATATTCCTTTTAATATTCTATTTCATTTTTACCATTTCTATATAGTGCCTCATTGGTCGACATAATTTTTGAGCATGAATGATGTTTTGTTATAGATTTGTGCAGGTTATGGGTCAAATGTTTGAAACATAAAGTTGCGGTTGAATACGTTTTTTATAGTTTTTTCCAAAAAACTTTAAAAAATACAAAAGCATGATAGGGATTTTCTTTAAGCTCTTTTCAAAACACTCAGAAGGCTTCATGCACCATGAGATGAGTTCCTTTCGGCATGGTTTTCTCACCCATCCTAATCTCATATATTTGAAGGTCACCCCTTAACATGAGATTTGATTATGTACTTATGCATGAATGCAAGAAGGGTCACAATTAGGCCTTCTCATCTTTTCCCATACAATTGACACTTATCATTTCAAAAGTGGAAAAACCCTCATGGGCATCAATAAGATGGATGTGACTAGTTATGGAATTTGACGGCTAAATTATTTGTGATGGGACATTTTGGCAATTAAATATGATCTAAAACTGTTACTTATTGTCATTAAGTATATAAAAAAAAATTCGCTATGTTTTATTATTGGGTGAAAACCATCAAATTGACAAGGGATTATATGGTGTTCCTTGATAGTTGAAAAAAAATATTTAGAGCAATATGGACATAAATATAAATGGGGAAAAAAAATAAATAGAACCAATTTTTAAAAGACTTAACAATAATAAGAAAACCTTTATTGATATTCAGAATTGAGAGAAATTTTCACTTGTCTCTTCGAGGGTAAAACCTCCAATTCATTCGAGAGCCAAATACAATAATATTCACTTGACAACCGATTACATAACTTTTACTATTATATTTAGCTTCTCACTGACCAAAACCCTACCCACCTAGTGGATCTCCATTAATGAGACCTCAACCACTAACCAATGGACCTTCTTTAATGAGGCCACTTACATGTATTGATTTCACACTCTACTATCTCATGGGCCTTATTTAATAGAGATGGCCCCAATACATTAAGTAACAACCTATTAATCTAACTAAGGGAGTTAGGGTGGCACCCTAACATTCCCGCCACCCTCCCTCCCCCCCTTGGCTCCACAAATTAGAATTGTCCTCAAGGTTGGAGATGAGGAAATTGATGGAGAACCTCTATTGGTTCCCATGTAGCATCTTTGGGATGTGTATCCTTCCATTCGATCAAAACTTCATGGATAGAGAATTACCAAAGATAATACTCATGTATGTCCATAATGGCCTCAAGATGCAACCAGATGGAACCCTCTTCCAATTTTGGTAGGATAGTTTGAGCTTTGCAATTGGACTTGACCACTTTCTTTAAGAAAGAAACATGAAAGATCGGATGGAACTTAGAATGGTTGGGAAACGTCAATCTATAATCCACTATGCCTATTGTTTGAGTATAGTATAGGGTCTCTAAGACTTAATGGATAAATTCTAGTGGTTCTTCTCCTTGAGTGATGTTTGCTTAGATTTAAGTTATGCTCCTCTATAATCACTCTAGGGATATTCCTTAAGATTCTATGGATTTCTTCAGTTTGGGTTGGGTTCTCTAGCTATATTCTGAAAATGGTTAACTAGATAATTTTCAATGTCCTAGTGGGATTCTCTCTCTATCTCTTCCTGGTCGTGAATCTTCATGATTTATTGTGAGTTATTCTCATTATAGTCAACATGTAGAAGAAATTTGTGTTTTTATCCCCTTCCTTTAATCATTGCACTCTAGACTTCTTTCTCCATAGGATCTCCTCTTGTTTACATCTTGCCTCCCACTCCTGAATCAATTGGTTCTCCTCTTTTTTCCTCTCCTCGTTGTAGCTTTATTAGATACACTATTCCTAGAGCCGACCCATTTTATCTTATAGAACCTTTTTAGCCTGGTTAATATTCTCGAAGACTTATTTATTCCACTGCTTTAGTTTTTCCTTTATGTGTTTTAGTATTCTCTGAAGTCTAAGCATTTTTGTCCCATGTTCTTTGATGTTCTCCTTCCACCAAGTCTTGATGTTCTCATTGAAGGTTGGGTGCTCAATCCATAAACTCTCGAACCAGAACAACCTTTTTTTGGTGTTACCTGAAAGTTTGCCTCCAATAGAACTGGTCAGTGGTCTGAGCCTCCCCATGGGAGAATGTTGCCTTCCATTATTATACCTTGTGTTATTATTGATTATGAGATTAAGAACCTGTCTAATCTCGAGGCTATTTGGTGGTGTAGAGTTATTTTGTTGTTCCAGGTGAAGTGTCCATTACTAGTTCTGATATCAACTAGCTTTGTTTTTTCGATGAAGGATGAGAAGACCTTTGCATCTCTATCCAGTCTTCTAATACCCCCTTTCTTCTCAGCCAAAGTGGCTATTATATTGAAATCACTTGCTAAAATCCAATGAGGATTCCTATTTCGATCCCTTAGGTTTTCTAGGTCTAAAATCATTTTTTTTTATCTTCCAGTAGTTGAGGGCCAGAAAGATTAGTGCACATGACCTTCTTTGGATTCCCTATATCTTGCATGATTATTGATAACTAATGATTTGTAGCTTCTGTTGATAGCAACTCCAACTTTTGTGGTTTCCAAAGGGTGAGGATGCCTCCAACAACATTTTGACTATCAATATCCAAAACCTTGTAAATATTCCAATTTTTCTTACTTATTTGGGCCATCTTTTCCATTGTACATTTGGTTTCCTAAATAAAACATATATCTGTTTTTTCCATTTTTAGTTTATTTTTTAGAATTCTCTGTTTCCCGGGGATGTTCAGGCCTCTTATATTCCAAGTGATAACCTTCATTTTAAACATTTGGGGGGGAAGGTAGGGAACAACTTTTTGATCTTACCAGAGTTAATGAGAAGCACTCCTATTTCATGCAAGGCCATGCTGTTATATTTTCTCCCCTTATTCCTTTTTTCTTTCTTTGGTGATTTTTGGTGTTCACTGTCTCCCGCCTTGATACCCAGGGTCCCTATTTCTCCATGCATGTGTTTGATTCCTCTTGCGTTTTCTTCCTCCCTCATTAGGAAGAGATACTAAATGTGATCTAGTTGTTCTGAAGGTATGTTGTCCATACCTTGCTTTTTCCATTGGTCTAAAATATTCTGGAGATCTATCACTTCCCTTTATATGATGTCTCTAAGATATGGATCCTCAGTTCCAACCTCGCTCGATGTCATTTCAAAGTCTCCATCCCCCTCCTGCTTTGG
Source organism: Picea sitchensis (assembly GCA_010110895.2). Lineage (NCBI taxonomy): Eukaryota > Viridiplantae > Streptophyta > Pinopsida > Pinales > Pinaceae > Picea > Picea sitchensis. The sequence continues at coordinate 161,245 of SNQJ01S0027700.1, forward strand.
GGTATTTGTGTCTCGGTTTCCTTCTCCGGTTGAAAATTTGTCGTACTGGTCCTTCTCTTCGGGCTCTCTTTCCCCTTGCCTTCCCTATCCCGTATCTCTGACCTAGGTTTGGCTCCCTATACATTCAAAGCTATTTTTATTTCTGGGTTACTATTTGTGGGGGGTTTGCTTTGTCTTCTATTTACTTTTCCTTTATAATTCGGTCGAACAAAACCTTCCTCATCCTCATTTTTTTTTTTTTTTTTT
>SNQJ01S0027701.1:14604-52854 GCA_010110895.2 Picea sitchensis
TGATAAGAGGGAAATGGCTAAAGTTTATGATTCAAAATGTTCTAAAATATCAAAATTTTCACCCAAACACTATTTTAGTTAACTTACCCTTTCCCTATTCCTATATACTTAGCATGTGCATTGCTTAATATATTGAATTAAAAAAAAAAACTCAATGAAACATGATTAACACTAAAAATTGTACAAAATTTGGTCCACTAGGGGCTTCATCTTTGGGGCCAAGTTGGATGTTCAAAGCTAGCTCAACTAGATGCTTCAAAGTCCCTTGTGTTGGCTTATTTTGTTGCAAAATCCTTAGTTGGCATGCATAGGCATTGCAAAATTGAACCCTCATCTTTTACCTCGGATCCTACTAGAACTTAGATGTCCTTATAGAGACAATGGGTAAGAGGGTAGAGGGCTACATGGTTGTTGCTAGAATATGGAGATACACTAAAATTTTGGAGACCAATGACTAGAGAAAACCCATACCATCTTTGGATTCCTTATATTTCCTCTTATGAGTATCCATAAAAACAAACTCCTACTCCATTTCTATGAATGAATGATTTAGAGAGTAGATTTAATGATATGTTGATCCCAAACTTGGGTTTCCACTTATGCCTCGTATTCCCAATCTTCTTGACACCTTTCCCATTTTCGAGCAAAGATTGTCAATTCACATTGATCCTTAGATACATGATGTTCACACCTCCATATTCCTCTTCAAACTTATGTTGATTCACACAAGAAACAATGATCATAGAGGAAATTGTGTCTAGCCGCTAGTACTCCAGTGTCACCATCGACCTAAGTTGATTCCTTTGTAGTCAACAACCTAGATTACACACCTAATCGCCAATTTCTTTCACCAATTGATTCTCGCATGGAACACCTAGTGGAACCGCTATAACTAACTAGAGAAATGAATTATGATGCCGGAGAAATAATTACAACATTGAACAAAATATCCAAAAACAAATAAATTAAACCACATGCAATAACCTATATCAACTTTGCACTAATAATAAACCCCATCACTGACAAGAATGAATGACGAAATATGAAACTTTGTGAGGGATTTAACTCCCATTTCATGTCTGCGTGATTGAATTGACACTTGTTGGGACTTGACATATTCATGAATGTTTTTGAGGTTACATCATGATAGGGGATGCCACCATTGCCCCCCATTTACATTCAATATTCCTTTTCCTAATTGAATCAACCTCCATATTGGATTTTGGATTTTGTATCAACAATAGAGTTTTGGATTTCAAGGATATGAAAGAACTGAAATTTTTGAATCAACCTCCATATTGGATTTTGTATCAACAATAGAGTTTTGGATTTCAAGGATATGAAAGAATTGAAAAATTTCCAAATATTATGTGAGATTATGAGCTCTATATGCGAATTTATATAAATGGATATCTCGTGGATTCATTTGGAAATGTAGGCGTCAAATAACTAGAGAACGATTCACCATCATTGTACCATTTCTCATTCATGGGCATGAGCAACACTAGTCTTTGATAAATTGCTAATGTCTTTGCTTCAATGTTTGTGGAATTTCCCAAGTGCCCAAGTATAATTAAGTTCTTGGTCTCCATTGAGATCTAAAACGATCCTCGTACCTACCTCCCCTGCATATTAAATAATTATGTAAAGATATAAGACTAAATTATATTACAATAATTTATTAAAGTCAAAAGTAACTTAAATTAATTAACCTTTAAAAATTGAACAAAGCAATTTTGTGAGAAGCAATGATCAATACATAATTAATCATACAAAATTTCCATTATCAAATATTTATTGATTTATCTTTCATAAGGGTTGATAGCACGATTAAAGCTATAGCCTCCACTATTACCTTATAACCAATGTAATCTTTGATCTGAAGAGGCCACGTGGTCCACAACAGAACATTTGTTAGTGTTTCCAATGGCTTGCATATGACTGTCATCAACATGACCAAGTTCCTCTTATGAGGAGGTCACATCAGAGAGAATGAGATGACTAGGTTCTATGTACGTTGTCAAGACTACAAATTTTTCCAAGTAAATTGCTTAAGAACAAACAATATCATCTTATTTAAGTGCTACTATTGTAAATAATTAATTCATTAATTCAGATTAATCTTAACATTGTACAACCAATGTGAAAAAAACCACAAACATGGATTTATTTTATGAATGTATAGTTATTGTTTAAATGAGATACATAATAGGTTGTAGTTTAAATACGATAAGCATGCTAATTTTTAAATAGATTTTTTAGTTTAACTACTATAAAATTACGATGTTATTGAGGCAAGTCTTAAAGAAGTCCACCTAAATTGTAGAGAACTTCACTTTCTACTAACACAAACATTGAGATTGACATATTTTTATGACACATCTATTTGGTTTTGCTTTTCATTGTAGGATACTTTGGAAGCTTATTCAAGAGAGACATTGAAGCTATGTGAAACTCTTTTTTGTTTCATTTCAAAGAAAATGCTTTTAAAGTTTGGTTAGTTGGTTGGAAATAAATCCACATACATGTTATTCATTTGCTGATAGGTTGGAAGGCCTTGGAGGTGGGACTTATAAGGAGGGGTTCTCAGTGTTTTTAGATCATTGGGTTGAATAAAAAGATTGAGAAAACCCCATAAGGATTCTTTTTCTTTATGATTTACTTTGATATTGAAGGAACGATTTCTCTGACTTGAGACTATGGAAAACATACAAGTAGTGGGCATGAACTACTTACTATCGACCTTGTTTGAGCCCGACCCAATATTGTTTAAGGTTTAAGCACTCACTTAGATGAGACTACTCTCAAAGTGTTGCAACTCCAAGATGATGGGGGCATTTTCGATAGAAGAAAACAAGTAGATGGAACTATTCAATCAATTGAAAATTTGACATGGTAAATACTAATCTAATCGAGAAACATTATGCAAATTTGGATCTGGGTTTGTTATCAATGACACCAATGACAATTTTAAGTGCTTCATTTTTTCAAATGATGCTTCTTAGCTGTTATTAGAGTTTAAATCTTTAATTGAAAGAGTTGTATGTGCTAAGTTAGTTGGATACATGTGTCAAATATATTAGACTAACAACGAAATCTTAGCACATCTTTGAATATAAGGTGAGACAATTGTACACGCAAAATTGAAGAAAAATAGGGATAAGCAAGCAACAAGGAAATAAATAAAAATACATACATGGGTCATTGATTATGCTTAGAGCCTGTGCTTTTTTCTTGCTTATGAAGTCCTAGATGAAGATGTGAGTTGTCTTTGTAATTTTTCAAATTCCTTCTGCCTAGTTATTCAAGTGTAACATCTTAGCGATGGAATAAGGAAGTAAACAAAAATACATACTTGGGTTATTGATTTTGCTTAGAGTCTATATTTTATGCTCACCTATGGAGTCCTAGATGAAGATGTGAGTAGTATTTGTAAGTTTTCAATGCCCTCTGCTTGCATATTCAAGCATAACATCTTATAAATAAAAAAATATTCATAGGTCTAAATTCCAAACAAAGATAAGAATAAATTCTATAAGGCACTAAGTAATGTGAGGCAGTGGGACAATCATAATTGCACATTAAAAAAAGATATGTATATAAAAAATTAAAAAAATTAAATATTATAAGGCAGTTGATGTGTAATAGTATTTCATGAAATATTTTCATGTCCGTTAAATTTTGAGCTATATTTATGTACTCAACCATATAACATGACTAATTAAATGCATTGCAGAACATTAACGTTGCCACATAGTATGTTGAATTTCTTGAGCTTTGTCCATTTACTCTTTCATATAGCGTGACTAATTAAATGCATTGCAAAACATTAATTTATGAGATAGACAAGCATTGATTATCGATTAGTTTTATACAAAGTTGTCCAATAAAAATGGACAAAGTCACAACTGAAAATTTGTAGAATCAGAAAGCCTATTGAAGCATTGATTGATTGTATAATATTGACACAATTGTGAATGTTCTTCAAATAGTAGAAAAAATCATGAATTGTATCAAAGTATTTAGAGAGAAAACTCTGAATAAACAAACTTGATTAGAATCAACAAAAACACAATAATCTAAGCAACACTTGCTATAATATGCGAAGTATTACTTATTGAAATTTCACAAAATTTGGTAAAAACTTTCACATATTCTTGAAAAATAAGTTTTTATGTTAAATTCAATATTTATTTTATTTTGATAATTTTGTTATGTTTTTGTGAGGATATATTCTCAACTTCAAACTTTGCTAAGTTATCTGACCAAGCAAGTCCTATGACTAATAATTTTGTTAATTTTTTGTGAAGATATATTATCAACTTCAATATGACTAGTCTGTGACTAATAATTTTGTTAATTTTTTGTGAGGATATATTTTAAACTTCAAGCTTCGCTAAGTTATCTGACGAGTCAAGTCCTATGACTAATATGTTTTGTTAAGTTTCTGTGATGATATATTCTCAACTTTAAGATTTGCTAAGTTATCTAACAAGTCAAGTCCTATGAGTAATATGGTTCTTAAAAGTTTCACTCCAGCTAAATTAAGCATCCTATTTAAATATTTTAATTCTTATTGATGAACATAATTACCAAAGACATGGGTTGGATTGATGTCTTTAAAAAAAATTCGGTTCGACTACGAACATAATAAACAAAGACAAGGATCACTTTCGATGGATTGTGGTTTTTAGGTAAATTCAATTATATAGTGTCTTTCAAAATGCAGTACAATAGACTTTTATAATTAGGTTTATGTAGGTTATGAGTTAATTTACAATTGGGTAATGTTTGGTTCAAGTAAATCAAATTTATTTTTACTTAATATAATCAATTAACAAATTGTAATGAGGCATGAAGAAAATTGCTTTAGAAAACTTAGAATTATAAATTAATGGGTCATTTATGTCCTTGTATGAAGTGTTCTTAATTAATACAAAGGTGTTGATGTTCAACCAGATTTGCAAACATGTGATACAAGAACATTCCCTAATGCCACACCTTTGATCAATACGTAGGGAGAACCACTTCGAAACCAATAGAAATAGAATTAGTGCTCTTTATTAGGAAGTGGATGTCGAATGAAATGAAAACAAGATTTAGTTTTTTATATTTAGCACCAAATAATCAAAACTTTGATTAACCAACTAAATGCATTTATAATTTTTAATACAATTAATAACTTTCTGTATTATTAATTTGGTACATTATTTTCAATATATTAGATGTTGAAAATCATTTTTTTAGCATTGAATTTTTGTTAAACATTATTAGATTGATGTCATTTTAGGGACATTTTGGACTTCATTATGACAACCACACATGTCACGTAAAGATATTTTTTTCTTCTTTTTCTCAATAATGTGGCATGGATGTCTTTTCTCATGTTGCTATAGTTTATTTGGTGATGATATAAATGTTAGTACTAGGTTTGAGGTGGAGGTGCAAACACACATGTTTTTGGTATCACATTTTTTTTTGGTATAAAGGGAGATGTTTCTAATGTTGGTAATAAATGTTTTGATGACACTTTAAAGCTATCGATGCTTGGATTATTGATTTCAAATGCATCTTAAGCGTTGTGTTGTATTAACTCAGTGCTTTAGACATTGATACGTCATTTTAAATTAAAAAAAAAAAATTAAAAAATCAATAAATATAAAATACTGGTCTTTAAACTTGTAACCACTATTATATCTAGTTTGATGATATGCAAAAAAATAAATAAATAATGCATTCTATGTTATATTAACAATAGCCAAATTACATGAAACAAAAGTTGCATGGAAACTTATTCCTTACCACATAACTCTAAGAGATGTGCAAAGCAACAAGCTTTAATAAGTTTCTATGTTGTAACATATTTGAAATAAGGACCATTGGCATAGTGCCCAAAATGCCAAGCCAAAGGCTATACAAAGAACCATGAAGGCTTTTTACTCATGTGAAGATGTCAAAATGCTACAAATTTCAAGATCTCAATTCCTAAAATGAAACAACCCTAGCATTTCTCAAATCCAACAATAAATATGAAGGAGATTATAATGTAAAGTCTTTACCACTAGTATGAACATCAAAATGCTATATACTTCAAGATCCCAATTCCTAAAATGAAACAACCTGTAATGACCCCAATCGTTACGACTACAAGTAACGCTAGCAAGTGATTTTTTTTTTTTTTGTTTAGGCAGGAAGGCAGCAACGCCGAAAGTTAAACAATACAACTTGATGATGAACAAAACATGCATAGATCAGGAAACATACTACAACGACTCAACACACTAGAACCTTGTGCAACTGGGTGAATCATGCGATAATCACAAGACATATAAAAACGACTACTCGCCCTACACAACGGCTTAGACGACCAACAACTAGAAACCTCTACGACGCACAAACCAAACACATTGAGGCATTACAGAAACAACTACCAACATCAATTACAAGGTACGCACCTGATTCATTAGCCAGATTAACAATTCACTTAGCGATCAAGTGCTCCATTACTCTAAACAAGGAACCCACACAATAACATTGTGACAAACACGCTAGTAATTCAAGGCATGGCATTAGGGTTCAACTGCGTCCATAACACCCACAATCTAATCAATTAAACATCAACATACCCAAGGCGTGCAATGATTGACACTGAAGTCAACCATAAGCAACATTAAACGAAGGTGCTAGAGTAATACCCACAACCATTCATACCTGACATAAATTCAGAAGCGCAAGAAGTCCCAATCCTCGACTAACGTTCTAGACATAAAATCATTGTGCACGACATCTGAGATCTAAGCCAACATCATTTTAATAGATCCAAGGGCGCATGACATCTAAATCTATAAGTATTCTTGTGATATATCATCTACTGCGCAAGGGATCTCCATCATAAGTCAAGAACAAAAATCATCGTTAATTCGAGGATGCATACACCTTTCCCAGTCAAGGGTTTCCCTTAATCACGACCTGCACCTCAATAAAACAAGAACTCAAAAAATTCATAATCAAGAGTCTTTATTATATTCCAGAATCACTTTCGTTATTATAATCAATGCGACTATAATTCCATCCTTTCACAAATCCCCAAGATCTAACCCCAACATTATTATTCTTTATTATGCTTCACTCAAATGAAAGCTCAAGCCTTACAAAAAATAGTTTCAGAATTTCACCCTTAACCACCATCATACAAGGCATTACTCGATCGAATGATACAAAACTCGATAAGGACAAAATTGAAAGAAACAATGGGGAGCTACAAAGAATTAAGTAACCAAACATAGGCGATGGAGGACTAACCTAATTAAAATATATTTCTTCCTCATTGAAATATTCACAAGATGCCTTATGACGACGATATTAATCACTTGACAATAACAGAGAATGAACTTCATTCAATAGTTTAAATTTAGTATAAATATTTATGCTCATGAAGTAAATCCATAATAATGGAAGCATCGATTCACCCCAAACTTCAAGATAATAAATTGCTTAAAAGATAATATAATTTATTATATCTTTAATTAGCAAATTGCTAGGAAAAAGTAGAAGGTAGTTATCCCTTCTAAGTACATTTAATCGAGAAAAGTAAAATGGAAACACTACCAATCGGCAAGATCCATCCAAGGGGCAATTGGAAAGTCGGTGATTGAGCAGTGAGGTGGGCAATGCAGCTGTATCAGTATCTCATCAATTAATTTCTTTCAGATGAAAAAGGAAAACGTTGAGATGGTTTCAGGAAGGACGCAGAGCTATTCCTAAAAGAAAAATGCAAAATGTAGGGACTGATCATATCGTTTCGGGAAGGATGAAGAGACTATTTCCCCAAGGGAAAAACACAGAAAAATGGAGGGAATGCTCATAGAAATTTACTGTCCACAAGTATATCACCTGGGGTTCATGCTAAAATTGGAAATTATTAAATTCGTTGGAATATGTGTAATAGATTCACTTCCATTACTTCTAAATCGTTGTGTAATTTCACCACCGCTACTTGATAATTACGTATCGTTGTGTAGAGAACATTACTTCCAACAATTAGCTGGGTTTTATCATTCACTTCCCAACAATTCGCTGCCAAGCAATTCACTGTTCTTTATAATTTGAAATCGTTGAGTTTTATCATAAATTTGTTGCGTGTTATCATGAAAGTTCGTTGCGTTTTACAAATGTAATGTCATCTATTACAATGTTGTTGCCAACAAACATATCGCTATGCAATATAGGAATTAATCTTATATATCGTTGTCTAATTAATCAAGATTATTGTCCGGTAATTAATCTAAGTCAACCGTGATATCTTTGTCTAATAGATAATTCTGTACATTGCTATTCGCTTGTCAACAACATTAAAACGCAGGTGCATCATGATGATATACGCCGGTAAATTGGGGTTCATCAAGAACACAGGTGAAGGTTGATTCAATAGTACAACAAAATAAACACTGTATGCATTAAATGGTTATTCAACAATAAAATGAAATCAATGGGGACACAATAAAAATGTTTGATCATTAGTAAAACGAATTCAACTGGACATTGATAAACTTCACTATGTTTTATCATTAAAAAGAAAAGAACGCGGACATCTAGATAAATTCACAGATATCATAAAATCGCATCCATATCATTTAAATAAACATAGACATAGCATTGAAAGAAACACAAAGTTTCAAGTATAAATTTGTTGATATCATAAAATCACAGCCATATCATTTAAATAAACGAAGACATAGCATTGAAAGAAACACAGACATTCAAGTATAAATTCCCTGATATCATAAAATCACAGCCATATCATTTAAATAAACGCAGACATAAAATTGAAAGAAGCGCATACATTCAAGTATAAATTCGTCAACCAAGATGTAGGCGATGAATCCAGGAAGAAAAACAAAGGTCAGTATAAGATCGCATCCATAAACAATTAGTTACAGGAGTTCATCATTCACAAGTGGGGCGCAAAGAAAATCATTCAGCAAGGAACAATCAACAGGGGTAGACATCTGGGCAAACTATCCTTCACTCATCATCCATGCACATAAAAGAAGGGAATTTGAATCTATAGGTCACTATGCACCGAAGTGAAGACCATTGATTCGGCTCCTGGCCGACTGCTCAGGCGTGGACTGATGAACTAGGGATGAGAACAAAGTAAATAGCTCAACTCTTCACAACAAATCAATAAAACCAATAGGACAGTCACAACATTTAGGGATCGAATGTCAAGGGAATCAAGTCAAGTAGTGAGATTAAGGCTATGGGGAATTTTAGTTCTCAATTAAAATGCTAAGTCAACACCTTCTTTACCCAACTAAAAGTACAAAAATGAAAGCGTAAGGTCATAATAATCTACCATACAGAATAAAAACATGCGTACTGTATCCCAAGTCACTCACTCCGAGTCGTTGTCCCATGCACTTCATGCAGCTCCCACTTGTCGGCCAATGAGACTTCACTGGTACCTCCCAGCCAACGCTAGGGGTAATATTCTTCCCCCTTAGCCCCCCGAGCCACAAAGGGGCCACACACACTAAACTAGAGAACAACTAGCTCCCAACTCGCCTCGCAAAGGCGAGCTACCACTCCTCACCGAGCTGGGTATCCCAACTCCCACAAGCTAAGTCATTCAAGTCTAAAATTCTACAGCATAACGTTACGCATGACCAAGAAGATCCATCCTTCTCCTCCTCCCTCCTTTATATAGAATTTCTAAGTCACTACTTTCCCAAATTCTCATTTAATTTATTGTTCAAAAATTTAATTCAGAAAAATCCTCCCCGTACATGTGTCACCCATCCCCTTCGTTGCACCATAAATTAATTTCATTAATTATTTAATTACTCCTATTTCCCTCACCCACCTAAAAGAATTCCTAGAATCGCTACTAGGTGTCCCCATATTCCCTTACACATTTTAATGACTTACCCCCTTACTAAATTACTAGTTGAGTTCAATTTAGAAAGTTCTTAAAGACAAGATTCCTTACTAAGTTAGTCATTCAGTTTTTTCCTTATGCTTCCCTTTCTCTTTATGTTTCCCCCTTTTTCCCTTAGTTTCCTAATTCTTTTAAATTTTCCTCTTTCCCTTTTTATCTAAAACTCAATTTAGCAAGTGTAGAATTTACCATTTTCCCTTTTTCTTTTTAGTTAAATTTTTTTAATTAGCATATGTAACAAACAATCAATTCCCTTTTTAAAATTTTAATCCCTCAATATAAATTTGATTTTAATAAATTAATCAAATTTCTTACCCCCTTTTTGTCACATGTTTAATGATTATTATTATTATTAAATTTTTTTTTTCCACAAGTATCACTTAGACCTAGATTTTAATTTCCTAGGTTGGGCGACATTTTTATTAGGGAAATTGTTTTTAATTCGTTCTTATCACATCATTCATTCTAAGGCCATCTAGGTTTATTCACTTATTAGTTAACAATGTGATGTGCCCTTCAAGACGCACTAGGTGCTCCAAGGGTGCCACTCGCCTCATTCTGTTTCCCTTGCGCGACGTGCCCTTTAGGACGCACTATGTGCTCCAAGGGTGCCACTTGCCTCATTATGTTTCCCTTGTTCGACGCTCCCTTCAGGATGCACTACGTGCTCCAAGGGTGCCACTCGCCTCTTGACTGACTTGGTAAACATCAAAAACCCCTGGAGTCAATACTCCACTAGGTGATCTTGTGGGAGACTAAGGGCCTCTAAGGAATAATGCCCCTGCCTTATTGTGCCCCCCTTAGAATCATCATGAGCGACAGTCGCAGTCTGCCCTCATGACATCATGGGTTTTCTCGAACTAAGTAATTGTTAACCTACAGTTTGAGCCACAACGGGAGTGCTAGTAGGCTGTGGTAGGGCTATTGTCCACACCTCTCCCTCAACGTCTCTGGTAGTCATGGGTGACCCCTCTACTCCACATGTGAGTCTGGTCGACAAGCTATCATCAACCTACATCATCAATGAATTATTTCAGGAATAAAATCAATTAGCATAACATCTAATCAGATGTGCATATGTCATATAAACAATAATCAAAACCCAATAGTCCACTCCCTAACTCGATCCAGAGTCCAAGGGGTTTCATCGATGCCTCTGCATCCTCGAGTTCCAAAGTCCTACACACTTAGGAGAACCCAATCAATAGCACCTATCTAGGTAAATACATGAAATAACATATAATCACATCCATAATCCCTCATAATTATAATCAATGACCAATAGTAACAATCTGGATCACTTGCAAGCAAGTGTCCTCAAAGAATAAGTTTGCTCAGTGCACACAAGAGTGGGATGTTACATACACCCCCTCTTGGTATAAACTTCATCCTGAAGTTTCACAATACATCAGTGCTGAAATAATGTGTATCACAATATCATAAGTCTATCTATCAAACAAAAATGGAAACTGCTGGAGCATATCATATGCATCATCCCAAGTTGCCGATTGTGGACTATAGTTGTCCCACTGGACCTTGACTTGATCTACTGTTCGACGTCATAGCTGTCGAATGCGATGATCGAGGATGTGGATCGGCTCAGCCGTGAGTGCTCCCTCATCCGATACCTGCAAGGAACTCATGTAAATAACATGTGTAGGATCACTAATATAATGTCTCAAAACAGACAGGTGAAAAAAATCATGCATATGCCTCAAAGAATCAGGCAAGGCTAGTCAATAGGCCACGGGCCTCTCTTTTCCACAATCTCGCAGGATCCCACGAACCTAGGAGATAGTTTAGCACCCTTTCCAAAATTGATCGAACTCTTATGGGGTTTCACTTGCAAGAATACTTGGTCGCCACATCGTAACTACGGTCAACATGATGCACATCGAAATAACTCTTATGCCGATCATGTGCTTCCTTGATCCTTTGTCTTATAGTTTGCATTTAATATTCCATTTCTTAGATTGCTTCCGGTCCCAGCAGGACCCTGTCCTCCAATCGATCCCAGCTCAAAGGTGTATGACACGATTGCCTATAAAGAACTTGAAAGGCGCCATCATAATGGTGCTTTGATATTTGTTGTTATGTGCAAACTCTAGCTATGGCAAGAATTCTTCCCAACACTTTGGTTGGTCCATCACGTACATACGCAACATATTCCCCAAGAATTGGTTTGTTCGTTCGTCTACCCATTTGTCTCCGGGTGATACACAGTACTAAAGTTAAGTTGGGTTCCCAAGGCCTCTTGGAAACTAGTCCAAAATCATCCAGTAAACATCGATCCTCGATCATATATAATCCTCTTAGGCACACCATGCAACCTCACAATCTCACTGTTGAAAACTCTAGCTATGTCAAGTGCATGATAAGTTGTATGCACATGAATAAAAATCAAGTGTCGACTACCAAAAAAATCGATTCATGTCTCCTTGTCGTCAGTGGAAATCCAACAATGAAATCCATTGAAATAACCTCCCATTTCGATTCTGGAATAACATGTGGCTGCAGTAATCTTGATGGATGTCTATGTTCAACACTTACCTGCTGACATTCTAGATATTTGGCCACATAGTTAACTATGTATGCCTTCATTCCCTTCCAGAAGAATAAGGGTTTAAGGTCCACCCTCATCTTCGTGACTCCTAGCTGAGCCATGTACACTGCTCTGTGAGCCTTGTTTAGGATCAAACCCCTCAACTCGTCGTTCGGTGGTACGTAAATTCGATTTTAAATATCAGTAGTCCATTGTCGTCCAACGTAAATCCTTCGAATCTTGGTACCATCATTGTGTTTTTTCTGATAAAATCCTTGACCTCTTTGTACCTATCATCATCGCATGGTAAAGTTAGAATATTTTCATGTAGATTCATCTGAAGAGGCAACACCGAAAAGATGCGTGGTCTCCGACTCAATGCATATTCCACACAATTCACTGTTCCTTTTATGTAAGTAATCTCGAAATTGTACTCGCTAAGCAATTTCAACCAACGTCGTTGTCGCATGTTTAGGTTTCTTTGTGTAAAGATGTGTTGAAGTCCACATTGGTCTGTTTTTAGTTCAAATTTTTGTCCAACAATGTAGTGTCTCCAAACCTTCAAGGCATATACAATTGCTAACAATTCCACATCATGCGTCACATAGTTCTCCTCATGCCTTCTCAACTTCCTCGATATGTAAGTGATCACCTGACCGTCTTGCATCAAGACTCCACCTAAGCCTTCCTGGGATGCGTCAGTGCACACCAAGAAGTTCGTGTCCATGTCAAGGACCTTTAATATCGGTGTTGTTGTCAATATCTCTTTGAGCCTCTAAAATGCTTCCGTGTATTTCTCTTTCCAATCCAATTTCTTGTTCTTCTTCTACAATTCCGTGATCGTATTTGCTATATTCGGAAATCCCTTGAAGAATCGTCGATAGTATCCTGATAAACCCATGAAGCTACGCACTTCCTAGACATTCATTAGTGCAGGCCATTCCATAATAGCCTCGACCTTTTCTGGATCCATGATGATACCTTCGTCAGAGATGACATGCACTAGGTAGTGAATCCTTGATTGATAAAATGAGCATTTGGACAATTTCCCATACAATTTGTGCTCTCGCAGACACTGTAGTACCAAATGCAATTTCTCGTCATGGTCCTCTATCATCCAAGAGTAAATCAAAATATCGTCAATGAATACTTGGACGAACTTGTCCAAGTACTCGTGGAACACCCCGTTCATCAAACTCATAAATACCCCTGGGGTGTTTGTCAGTCCAAATGGTAAACAATAAACTTGTAATGTTAAAACCTCGTCTCAAAGGCAGTCTTGGGGACGTCATCCTCCTTGATCCATAACTAGTGATACCCTGATCTCAAGTCGATCTTGGAAAACACTGTCACACCCTTCATCTGATCAAACAGATCATCAATCATCGGCAACAGATATTGATTCTTGATTGTTTCCTTGTTCAATTGATGGTAGTCAATGTAGAGTCTCCACAACCCATCCTTCTTTCGTATGAAAATAACAGGTGCACCCCACGGTGACACACTTGGACGTATAAGTCCCAGGTCCAACAACTCCTTCAGTTTCATTCTCAACTCCTGTAACTCTGGGGTTGACATACGATAAGGCATTCTCGCTATTGGTTCAGTCCCCGGTTTTAGATCTATGGTAAATTCTAATTCCCTCTCTGGCAGCATCCCAGGTAACTCCTCTGGGAAGACATCCGCAAACTCTCTCACCACAAGAAGGTGTTCGATACCTTCCACTACTCCCTTCTCGTTTGACGCAAGGATCACATAAATCTTACATCCCTTGCGCATGCTCTTCCGTAACTGCAAGGAAGAGATAACCCTCAGGGAAACTCCCTGGTTTCGACCTACAATCACTCGTCTTTGTCCCTCATCATCGACCAAGCTCAACAATTTTGTCTTACAGTTGAGTATCGCCTCATGCGATTCCAACCAATCCATACTGATCACGACATCATAAGATCCTAAGATCGTGACATATCGGTTGGCCTTGGTGACAAACTCTCCCAGGTTAAGGGTACAAACCGTAAACTTTCCTCCAACCTTATGTTTGGCTCCCGAAGCCATTTCTACAAAAGCTAAACTCATCCTGCTCGATTACCTTTACCTTAATCCTTTTTAGCGCTGCACCGAAAATGAAACTCTTGGTAGCACCGAGATCTATCAAAATACTAAGGGTTTGGTCAGCGACGGTACCTGACGTCTCGAGCATAGTCGATTGGTGCTCTGCCTGGCGGTTATTCACCACTACATGAATCCGATGGGCTTTGCCCAAATCTCCCATGGTAGTGGGTCCGACTGATCTAGATACTCTAGTCCTCTCCACTGGGCAGTCGCACTGGTAATGTGGCTCCCCATCTTCGAACATAATTTATTTGGTCCGGTATTCCTGGTACCTGAAGTAGAAGTTTAATCCTAACATTAATACTGAACACGAATTTGTTGACCTTAAGTTCCTCGGTAAAAAGGTGTGGAGCATACCAAAGAAACTCCAAAAATGGGCCTCGTACTTGGGCACCGTACGGTCGCACTGTCGCAAGGCGTTGAACTCATTGAGATGACACTCATTGAATTCCTAAGAAATATACCTCTCCTAGAAACATTCCTCAAACAATTCCCATGACATCTCTTCAATGACTATGTTCAATTGTGGCAAGAGCGTCTTCCGTCATAGAAGAGCGCTCCCCTTTCAATTGAAGGACCGCCCTACTGACCTTCATGCTGGAGGTAGTAATCGTGAAGCATGAAGCACTATGCCTTGCTCTCCAGCCATTCCTCGAAGATTGAGCTATCTGTGACACTCGTAGTCTTGAGAACTCATCCCTCTCAAGTTCTTGGTGAATTCTAATGGTACTGGCGGGGGCACACTGTGGACCCTCAGGGGTACAACCGCCCTGGTCTCATCTCAGTACAGATGGTGAATCAAGGTCTTCGACAATCTCTCGAAGGACCTTGGTCAAACCATCATCACTCCTTACAATAATCCAATTTAGCCCAAGGGCTTGTTCCTTCCCCTTGGGTGTCAGACTCTGCAGGCGCGGGCACTTCTGGAGGCATCACACCTCTTTCCACGACACCATGCCATGAGTCTCTATGGTGTCATCTAACTGTATTTATCGCATGGGTAGATTAAAGTTTTAATTAGTGCTTGGTTAAGACTCAAGGTTTTACTACAGTGGAAAGCATGGCGATCCACAGTCATAGGGTTGAACCTGCTCTGATACCATATGTAACGACCCCAATTGTTACGAATACAAGTAACGCCAGCAAGTGATTTTTTTTTTTTTTGTTTAGTCAGGAAGGTAGCAACGCCGACAGTTAAACAACACAACTTGATGATGAACACATCACACGTAGATTAGGAAACATTCTACAATGAATCAACACACTAGCACCTCGTGCAACTGGGCGAATCATGCGATAATCACAAGACATATAAAAACGACTACTCGCTCAACACAATGGCTTAGACGACCAACAAATATAAACCTCTACGGCGTGCAAACCAAACACATTGAGGAATTACATAAACAACTACCAACATCAATTACAAGGTACACACCTGATTCCTTAGCCAGATTAACAATTCACTTAACAATAAAGCGCTCCATTACTCTAAACAAGGAACCCACACAATAACATTGTGACAAGCACACTAGTAATTTAAGGCGTGGCATTAGGGTTCAACTGCGTCCATAACTCCCACAGTCTAATTAATTAAACATCAACATACCCGAGGAGCGCAATGAATGACACTGAAGTCGACCGTAAGAAACATTAAATGGACATGCTAGAGAAATACCCACAACCATTCATACATGACGTAAATTCATAAGCGCAAGAAGTCCTAATCCTCGACTAACGTTCCAGACATAAAATCATTATGCACGACATCTAAGATATAATCCAACATAATTTTCATAGATCAAATCGCGCATGCCATCTAAAACTATAAGTATCCTTGTGATATATCATCCACTGTGCAAGGGATCTCCATCATAAGTCAAGAACACAAATCATCATTAATTCAAGCACGCATACACATTTCCCAGTCAAGGGTCTCCCTTAATCATGACCCACACCTCAATAAAAAAAGAACTCAACAACTTCATAATCAAGAGTCTTTATTACATTCCATAATCACTTACGTTATTATAATCAATGCGACTATAATGCCATCCTTTCACAAATCCCCAAGATCTAAACCCAACCTTATTATTCTTTATTATGCTTCACTCAAATGCAAGGTTAATCCTTACAACAAATAGTTTTAGAATTTCTCCCTTAACCACCATCATATAAGGCATTACTCAATGGAATGATACAAAACTCGATAAGGACAAAAGTGGAAGCAACAATGGGGAGCTACGAATAATTAGGTAACCAAACATAGGTGATGGAGGACTAACCTAATTAAAATATATTTCTTCCTCATTGAAATATTCACAAGATGCCTTATGATGACGGTATTAATCACTTGACAATCCTAGAGAATGAACTTCATTTAATAGTTTAAATTTAATATAAATATTTATGCTCATGAGGTAACTCCATAATAATGGAAGCAACGATTCACCCCAAACTTCAAGATAATAAATTGCTTAAAAGATAATATAATTTACTGTATCTTTAATTAGCAAATTTCCAGGAAAAAGGAGAAGGAAAAAGGAGAAGGAAAAGTACATTTAATCGAGAAAAGTAAAATGGAAACACTACCAATTGACATGATCCATCCAAGGGGTGATTGGAAAGTCGGTGATTGAGTAGTGAGGTGGGCAACACGACTATATCAACATCTCATCAATTAATTTCGTTTAGATGAAAAAAAAAACGTTGAGATGGTTTCAAGAAGGACGCAGATCTATCCCTAAATGAAAAATGAAAAACGCAGGGACTGATCATATCATTTCATGAAGGATGCAGAGACTGTTTCCCCAAGGGAAAACATAGAAAAACGGAGGGACTGCTCATAGAAATTTACTATCCACAAGGATATCACCCAGGGTTCATGCTAAACTTGGAAATTATTAAATTCATTGGAATATGTGTAATAGATTCACTACCATTACTTCTAAATCGTTGTGTAATTTCACCACCGCTACTTGATAATTAAGTATCATTGTGTAGAGAACATTACTACCAACAATTCGATGGGTTTTATCATTCGCTGCCAAGCAATTTGTTGTTCTTTATAATTCAAAATCGATGAGTTTTATCATAAATTTGTTGGGTGTTATCATGAAAGTTTGTTGTGTTTTACAAACGTAATGTCATCTATTACAATGCTGCTACCAACAAACATATTGTTGTGCAATATAGGAATTAATCTTATATATCGTTGTCTAATTAATCAAGATTATTGTCCGGTAATTAATCTAAGCCAATCGTGATATCTTTGTCCAATAGATAATTCTATACGTTGCTATTCGCTAGTCAAAAACATTAAAACGCAGGTGCATCATGATGATATACGCTGGTAAATTGGGGTTCATCAAGAATGCAGGTGAAAGTTGATTCAACAGTACAACAAAATAAACACTGTATGCATTAAATGGTTATTCAAAAATAAAACGAAATCAATCGAGACACAATAAAAAGGTTTGATCATTAGTAAACTTCGCTATGTTTTATCATTAAAAAGAAAAGAACACAGACATCTAGATAAATTCGCAGATATCATAAAATCACAGCCATATCATTTAAATAAACATAGACATAACATTGAAAGAAACAAAAACATTCAAGTATAAATTCGTTGATATCATACAATCATAGCCATATCATTTAAATAAACGTAGATATAGCATTGAAAGAAACACAGACATTCAATTATAAATTCGTTGATATCATAAAATCGCAACCATATCATTTAAATAAACACAGACATAACATTGAAAGAGACACAGAAATTCAAGTATAAATTTGTCACCCAAGATGCAGTCGATGACTCCAGGAAGAAAAATGAAGGGAAGTATAAGATCGCATCCACAAACAATCAGTCGCAGGAGTTAATCATTCACAAGGAGGGCGCAAAGACAATCATTCAGCTAGGAACAATCATTAGGGGTAGACATTTGGGAAAACTATCCTTCGATCATCATCCACGCACATAAAAGTAGGGCATTTGAATCTATAGGTCACTATTCACCGAAGTGATGACCATCGATTCAGCTCCTAGCCATCTGCTCAGGCGTGGACTGATGAATTAGGGATGAGGACGAAGTAAATATAACAACTCTTCACAACAAATCAATAAAACCAATAGGACAGTCACAGCATTCAGGGATCGAATGCCAAGGGAATCAAGTCAAGCAATGAGCTTAAGGCTATGGGGAATTTAAGTTCTCAATTAAAATGCTAAGTCAACACCTTCTTTACCCTGTTATAAGTACATACATGGAAGCGTAAGGTCATAATAATCTACCATGCAGAATAAAAACATGCGTACCGTAGCCCAAGTCGCCCGCTCCAAGTCGTTGTCCTGCACGCTCCGTGCAACTCTCGCTTGCTGATCGATGAGACTTCACCGGTACCTCTCAGTCAACGCTAGTGGTACTCTTCTTCCCCCTTAGCCACCCGAGCCACAAGGGGGCACACACACTAAACCAAAGAACAACTAGCTCCCAGCTCGCCTCGCAAGGCCGAGCTACCACTCTTCACCGAGCTGGGTATCCCAAGTCCCACAAGCTAAGTCAGTCAAGTCTAAAATTCTTCAACGTAATGTTATGAATGACCGAGGAGATCCATCCTTCTCATACTCCCTCCTTTATATAGAATTTCTATGTCACTACTTTCCCAAATTCCCATTTAATTTATTGTTCAATAATTTAATTCAGAAAAATTATCCCCGTACATGTGTCACCCATCCCCTTCGTTGCACCAGAAATTAATTTCATTAATTATTTAATTACTCCTATTTCCCTCACCCACCTAAAAGCATTCCTAGAATCCCTCTTAGGTGTCCCCATATTCCCTTACATGTTGTAATGACTTATCCCCTTACTAAATTACTAGTTGAGTTCAATTTAGAAAGTTCTTAAAGGCAAGATTCCTTACTAAGTTAGCACTACTAAATTTGAACATTTTTGCGATGAAGTTTCGTCGGAATAGGGTTGTTGTTGCGACCAAGATGATTTTTTTTTTTTGTCGAAATCGATTCGTCGGTCTAACGATCGGGAAAAGAAGCCTATACACAATAGGGAAACGTTACCATTCATCGGTCCATCCACCAAGATTAGTCGGTCTAGCGACTAATTTTAGTCATTCTAACGACTAATATTAGTCATAAGAGTGACCAAGACAACCTTGACAAACTTATTCAAGTGACCAAATGGCTATACAAGCGACGAACCTGTTCGTCGCTAGAGTGACTAATGTTGGGTTTTAAAAAAAAAAAAATATGCCATTCACACAGGAATAAGCCCAGACTAGCAAGCTACATAAGCATACTTTCTGTTAGCGATCAAAAGTCACTTGCTAATATTTCCCAAATCACATGATAAGAGGATCATTAGGTAGAAGAGTTATTTTTAAATCTTAAAGTTTTAGAGGTTTTGAGAAAGGCTCAAATTCACATAAATTCAATAAAATAAGGATTTCACCTCTAAAAATAGACCAAAGGTTAATTTTAGCTTTTGGCGGCTAAATGTGAAATTTGCAGTGTAATGAGTTGTTGAAAAACTCTGACTTTTGGTGGCTAAAAGGAAAAATACATGACTAGTAAGCCACCGGAAAGCTCTGACTTTTGGTGGCTAAAAGGTAAAATACATGACTAGTAAGCCGCCGAAAGCTCTGAAGAGTCCAGATCGGTCTTCTTTCTTCCCAGATCGCGTTTTTCCATTTCTAGAATATGTGGGAATGATCTCAAATTAAAGATAATAATTATTAGAAGCTAGATCATCCTCTTCATCAAGTTTTGAAAGCATATGGTAAGGGAATGAAGCCAAATGGCATGTTTATTCTTGATAGAAGTCACCCAGCCATCAAAGACAGATTTCGAAATCTGTGATTTTCACCAGCAAGCTACCAAATAATTCTCCAGGTTGTCAAATTCTACTTATGATGATAATATTGGATCATTTATGCTAAAAGATCAAATTGATTATGTTTATTTTTGGTATTTCAGATCCATTAAATTAGGATCTTGAAACCTTGCTGTAAAGGCTATAAAAGCCTAAGAATTCTAGGACACCAAAGTGGGGGGAAACAGTCTGAGGACTGTGGTTCTATTCTTGAAGACTTGTACATTTCATCCTTTGGAGATGTCCATGAATATATCTTGACATCGAGCTTCTTTCACTTTGTTTATTCAGTTTTCATATCCTTTCTTTCCAAGTTTATGTATACTCAATGACAGAAGGTTGTCATCCCATCTCTTCATTGGTATATTAGACTTATATACATTGCTTCTTATGTTTGTCTTAGTGCCAGATAATTGTCATCCTATCAGTGCACTCATAAGCTTAAGCTGCAAGTATTTACTTATTATGTCTAACCATCTACTATATACAAATCTTATATATGTTTCTGTTGGTATGAAGAAGTATCTTAGCTATCATTACTGGCCATTCACATATGCCTTTGTGTAGGTATTTCTTCTCCTTAGCATAATGAGTCTTCTCCATGTTTTCACACATTGATTAAAACCTTCTGAGAAGMATAGTTGAAAGCCTTGGTCTTTCAAGTGACCCATGTCTTTCTAAATGGATGTGAGTTTATAATGTCATCTGATTTGATCCTTTTTCCTCCACAGTTTATTGATATATTTAACTTACCAAGATTACACCCTTCTACAGTGAGGGAGTGATTTCTTGGAGAGATAACACTTTCATTATGTACTTGGGAGTTGGCACTGGAGTCAACCCCCTAATGGTCAATATTGTTGATCCAATTTACCTTGTCATTTCTAGATGTAAGCACCATTGTGATGAGTCTCAATCTATGCTAGGGGATTTAATATCAAGCCTCAAATTGTGGAAGGTGAATCTAGAGCATTGGGTGGAGGAGCTTTCACAACCACAAACCTCCCTTACAGAGTAGTTGGGCACTATTAAATCAAGGAATTCCTGTTAGATGTGGAAAATCAATGCCTAAGAGAAATATCCAGGGAACAAGAAGATGAAATTTAAAAGCTACAACGACATGTAAAGAAGATAGCCAGCCTTCCCGAGCCTGATACAGGCCCTAGAAGGTTGATAGTCACATCCAACATATGACCAATTTTAATATATATCTCACCGAGATGGAAATAACAATTGAAGGCATAGCTATGTACAATGTGCATATTAATAAGAAACACGGAAATCCTATGAAATGCATTAACTTAAAATATGTGCATTTGGTAGTTATACAAATAATCTATCTGGAGTCAATTTTAATATTTCACAATTTTCAGATACAATTACGCTGAAAAACAATTCTGAACTATGATTACTACTTTCCAATATCCCCATAACATTTTTTATGCAAGGAAAATAAATTTATTTCATGATAAATCAATGTTGAACCTAGATTATTGAAAGACTTAATAACATACTTATTTTACCAATTTCAACAACCATTTTCTAAATTTCATCCAGGAAAATATCAGTATAGTGAGTAGAGCTAAAATACATTGGTGTCCACTTTTCCATAAAATCACAATCTGTTACATGTTTTCCTTCATGGTTCACTAGGTTAAACAACCCACCAATGACAACTTTGCCTACTGAGGGCCCGTCTTTCACTTGTGTACATATATTCTTTATTTTTGAAAACAACAAAGAGTGAAAATATCTCATATTTTACATAGATGACTTAAAATTATTTTATCTAGAGGTATATTAGTGGAGAAATTTGAATTTCTAGAGGAAAGAAAAACTCATGATGTCAGGGTAGCAAAAGAAGTCCTGTATTGTATTGACATAAAAAAGACAATTGTAATTAAGATTGGTCAGCCAAAATTCTTATGGCAAAGTAAGCTAGTTGTATTTAAGTCTTATATTGAATTACACAGGCTTTAACTGTCCATTCAAGAAATAGATTGAAGGGTTCCTACCCTTCTCATCCTCTGTTGTTTTAATTAACAGATTGCTTGTTCTTAATCCATATCCTTTATGTCGAAAATATCCACCTCTTTAGTGTTGGTTCACTTAGGGAGGCAGAATCTTTGAAGAAAGTTTTTAATCTTTATTGTAGAGCCACTGGAATGGAACTAAATTTTATCAAGTCCTATATCTCATTCAATTGCAATAATGAAATATCAAGTAGAAGAATAAAATAGTCTCTTCCACAAATGAGGTATATTTAAACAAGGGTTGCACACACCTAGGATTTGTACTAAATGAAAACTCCTATCGTTTCAGGGATTGTACTCCATACCATGCATATCAATAATTTACTCCAAAGCATATTAATAAAAATATGTATATTCCAGCCGCAAACAAAGCAACAATTCAAGTTTTGAGAAGCTCAAAGTGAAATTATGCCATTTAAAAAAAAAACAACAGTAGCGTTTCCAATTCCCATGCCAGTTTCAAAATTTTATAGTCAAAATATTGGGCATCAAGACTCAAGAATATAACTATCAGTTGTTCAATGAGTCTATTGCCCTATAATTAGATGATCAATATTGGTAAATATCCTGAAGACAATACTCAAGTAGTAGATAATAAAAAAGCTATTCATGTAATGTCCCAGAGACAAGCACACAATTCGCTCGTGAAATCAATATGGCAATGTAATCAAGTATCAATAGAAGGCCAGTGTCTCAGAGGGGTTATGGAGTCAAGTAAAATATATCCAATTATGATGAGATGACCTCAGGATAGGATATCTTGAGGTCTATCTAAGTGTTCAGATAATCCAATGATAACACTTTCATGTAAACTCATCTAAAAGATATTCAATGAATGATTCAAGGAAATGTATGTGACAACAATATATTCACTTAAGTTTGCAAATGCTACATGTGTTTGTGTTTGTATACAATGCCTAGAGGATGATGCTTTCAATCTCAAGAATAATGCAAGTATTGAAATTATTAAGATCAATCAATGACTAAATTTTAATGATATACACAATTGCCTAATAGACCACAATAATTTTCTTTGAAGTATCTATGACTTTGATCAAACTAATTTCAAGACATCAATATTTCAAAGCCACAAAACGTTTCATATGTGTCAATCCAATAATCCAATAGTATCCTTCTCAGTTCATTACATATCAGAAGTTGGGACTGCCTATTTTACTTCAATTCAATATGTATCAATCCTACTTGTCCTAAATATGCAAATGCAAATGATATGTAACCCCTCCAAATGCACACAAGTTAAGATTTTTAATGTTGCTTATGTATGCAGATTGTAGGTTATGTTCCCCATGAATTATCCCTGTCAAAAACAAATTAAATGTGGTTGGGAATGACTATGTTCACATAGTCATAATTGAAGGTTTTACTATGATTTTGGGTGGAGAGTTTGGGAGGCAGTTTAGGTAGAGTGACTATGAGGTATGTGAGTTTGTTTTCAGGGGTATGTCAAAGTGGAATAGTGTCTTAAATTAAGACTTCGGGATAGTTCACAGTAAGGGTTTATGTAGGTAGTCGTGGGGTGTCTAAATGTTTAGGAGATAGGGTTAATGGTCTTGCGTTAGGGAGATAATGGCCTAGGTATGAAAGGGGAGATATCCTAGGGTGAGCTAGTATGAAAATAGGTCAACGTTAGGTAGGTTGGGGCTACAAAAATAGCTTAGGTAGGTAGGTATTCTAGATGGAGGTTGAATAAAAGTGCATAGCCCATCCAATCTAGTATCTGGTGTGACCTAGGTCTGTTCCTACCACTCATTTCCACCAACTATTTTGATTGAGAGAAGAAAGGAAGTGATTAGCTTAATATGATCCATCCTTAGAGGTCCATGTAACATCTATCCCCTGTATCCCAACATTTTCTTGATCAAATGAGTTAGGATTCTCTAGTATGGATACCAAAAGAAGGTAGAGAGAGAACTACAAGAGTGTCGGTAGTAGAGGACATAAATGAAGTGTTGACACAAAGGGTGGATATATTATATACACAAACAAAAGAAAACTAGGTCTTCTGTTTTAACATAATGGATAAGGGGACCACCAGTGTTGAACATGACACACCCACCACTCAGAAAAACAAAGTGGAATACTTTTCACACTCAAAGATTTCAATTGTAGATATCCAATTCATGGATGCAAAGATGAATCATCCTCAAAATATAATTGTATTTATACTTACCCTGAAATTACAACAAAAGTGGATAACATAGGCGATGACACCAAAGGTAGACATAGACAGTGAAATAATAAGCAAACAATATCACCTTGGAGAGAATTGGTTTAAAAAAGAACACATTCATCAGAAAAACAAGGGGTTCTAGTATTAAAAAAGGCATTCCTTCCACTCACAGGGCATGTGGAATGGAATAGGAACCTTGATACTGGATTGTTTTAAATATCCTATTCATAGTCTAGACAAAGACAATACACACCTCATTACTGAACTCAATTGAATGATAAGAAGTTCTTCCCATTGCTACAATTAATCACCACGCAACATATAGATCTAAATTATGGCATCAACTAGGACTCAAATCCAAATTTAAGAAAAAGATCATTTTCTTATTTATGATAAATGATTATAAGTTGCACTTAACTATAGGGAACATAATTACAATTGTGTGCTTGTCACAGGTTCAACTATATCATTAGCTCAAGGAAATATTTAATAAACTAGTGACCAAAAGAGCAAACCCACACAAACATGGTGACAACAACAATTGCAAGGTATACTTATATGGAACTTAGTATCTAAATCTAGTTAGAAGGAACATGATCCAAGTTATTGGATTTAGTCAGTTAGTGCACTAGATGAAAAATACAGAGTAATTTTGGAGACAACCAAACACAGTTACAATGGTATGTTATTCTAGACACTGCAATAAATCAAATGATATATTAATCGCCCCATAAACTTCCAAGAATGGGGGAATGTGCCCGAGTGAATCTATATCTAGCATTAAAATGGTGGGACTATCTTTGTAATAATTATGTCAATCCTAAATTGAGTGCCAAGTTATTAGCTTTAGTAGCTTTAGGGAGCTATAGAGATTAGGTATAGATGTCTTGTGTTAGGCCACTAAGAGTCTAGGATTGTTAGGCTTAGGATGTAGGTTAGGTTTAGGGTAGGCCAAGTTATGTAGGGGTAGCCTAGGTTAGGTTAGGAGGTTTGAACCTCCTAGGAGGAGAAAGAAGCATATGAAGAGGATGATTAACCTCAGGGTCACTGCATTCAGTGTGTACTACATTTTTTTAGGCTAGCAATAGTGTTGGCTAGAGAGACATACCTTGGGGATTGTGCCCACTGCTATGCATCCTTAACACTTGTGGAGTCAGCATAACTTTGTCTTCTTAAATTCAAATTTCCTAAAAAAATCATTGATCTCCACATTCATTACGAAATATCATGATAGTCATAAATCAACCAAAAATCACCTTAAACTAGTCCTTAACAAGATCCATACCTTTGAGTGATGGGGTGCTTCCAATGTTGCTCCTCTCCATCCTGCGATTCATCACATGACTTGATTATATTTCAGAATAGTAATTAAAGATGTAACAACCTCTACAAATTAATGACTAAAGACGAATACCTGAATGAGCTTCTCTTGATTTCGAGGATAAATTATTCTCTACTGAACAGGACCAACCACGTGAAGGTGGAATATCTTTTGGCCCCTCCCCCCCTCTCACATCACTCTCATTTCCCCATACCCAATCTATCTAGATTTTACAACTATAATTAGAAATGACAGTAAAATTAAATGTAAGAAAAAAAATTCATCTCCATGTGCTAAAACAAAAAACATGAAAGCAAAAAACATTTATGACATGTAGGAAAACAAAATACATTACATTGGACTAGAAATATATTGGATTTATATTAATAATAAAATGTCTAATCATTTGTTTTTCTTGTTCTTCTTCTTCTTGGTCTCCATGAAAACAAAAATTAAGTCATCATCATAATTTAATTGATCCCCCACAGTTATTGGGTCTTCTTGAAGTGTTGCATCATTAGTACTCAACACCTCACACCATGATGAACTTCTAGTATTTCAACGCGGAGGTTGAGGATGCGCATGGGCATCCACTACTGCAACAACAAAAAAAATTCAAGTGATATTGTTATTCATTGTTCCTAGAGAAATTTAATTAATACAGATTTAATTATAATGTTTTATACCTGGATTAGCCGGTGCAGTAGAAACAGTAGTTGGTGGCCACATTATTGTTTCTGCACTTGTTGATCTCTGCTCTCGATCGACATCTACATGCTCTGCCACATGAAACAATATAAGTATTTAGTACAGAATATACCCTAAATATTAATACTCATTGAAAAATGGAAAAACATTAAAAATGCGCGCATACGACTATGTAATGGTCCTTCGGCAATAACGCTTGAATCAATATGGGGGTCAAGATGTGGTTCATCGGGTACATCAGGAGAATTGGTAGCATTGTTACTCTTCTGCGAATGTGGAAAAGACACACATTATTTTACATTTTAAATGAATAAAAAATATATTTTACATTACAAGTGATCAATGAGTAAAAACTAATCGACAAGTTTTTAATTTCATTTTATTTACCATGTCCTCCAAAGAGACACATGGCGATTTCCCCAAGCTTCTTCATCGTGCCACCATGCCATCAAAACCCCACATGAACCCGACCTTTAGATCTTATTTTGTGGCTTCTTCGTTGAACAAATCCCCCTGCATTGAGCAATATCAAAATCATTAGTCACTAGCTGCAATGAATTACATATTTTCTGACGATGATAAAAAAAGGTAAAATTTTTAGGCACTTACAACTCGTGCCTTCAATCTCCTGTAACCACCTTGGCCCAGTTTATGTTGGTCGTGTTTTTCTTGTATTGCCTTTGTTTCCTTGGAAGTGTCTTGGAGTCTACGCAATATTTTGAAATATGTTACATATTGATTTTTTTCCTCGTAAAGTAAACCAAAGACCATCATAGTAAATTGAAAACACCTCTTACCTTCCAAGGCCAGGTGGTTTCTTCCCTTTTTCTTTCATCGCTAATTCTCTTGCATCGAGAATAGTTTATTTCCACTCCCTCTCGGGGACAACCAAAGGGCATTCGCACTTGGGGTCTTGTACTAATTTATTCCTATGTGCCTCTCTAATATGTTTCAAATGCTTGCTGGTCCTTCTTAGGACTTCTGTCTTATTGAGCGAGTCACCAAACTCACTAACCAGTCTGGAGATAAGAAGGTTTTTCAGTTTGGAATTTTGTTGATTCCATCGTAGTCGAATGGTCGACCCAAAATTTTCTAATGCATAGTCATGCAAACTATTGTAGAACAAATTGTTTCCTATAAATCATCATCATCATTAGTAATTTAAATCTCACTGATATGTGATTGTTTAAACAATTATATAACATGAATCTCGATAAAGACATATGTTAAATACCTGGTAGTTGTATTATTTTTAGAGGAATCATGTCCCGGTTGACCAAAAATGATACCGTGGTTGTTACTGTGCTTTGGATATGTGTAGCACCAGGGTAACAATCAACGGAAGAGTGATCAGTTCCATGATCATGTACACCACCTGCACGATCTAGCGTGTGCTGTGGGGGCATGGCATCACCCCTAGAAGGTATAGAATCGGTCTCAGGCGGCACACTTGGGGTGGAAAATAGCCTTGTAGCTACATGGCCATGCAGGTTCGCTATTCCAGTCCTGTTGTTGCTACTAGGACCTTCCCCTTTCCCTCTCATTGATCTCACAAAATTCTACAATGAGAAATATGTGTTAATTGCATATATCAAATTACAAAATTTGAAACCAAAAATTGATATTGTTAGATGACATGACTTACCCCATAATTTTCTATCTTAACGCGTAATTCAACTATCCTTAGGAAATCCTCATCTGTTTCAGACCCAGCAGAGACCAAATCCCGGAATTCCCTATTGGCCTTTCTTAGGGACAAATCTATTGTCTGTAAGGGGTCTCTAGAATCAAATATCTCTTCATCGCTTATGTATTCATCATTTTTGGTTGATGCGGTGCTAGGAACGGGGCCTTTGCCCCGATCAATGTCTTTTCCATGCTCAGGGCCTTTGCCCCGATCACCACTCTGGCATAATTTGAAGACGAATGTTAGTACGTGCAAGCAATATTGAAAAAAGAATATATGAAATAATGGAATATTGGCAAATATTATCAAATGAAACATTCACACATACAAATTAGCAAATATTTGGAAATGAAACATCGAGAAAAAATTAGCAAATGGAACAGAAATAAAATAAAATTTCATCACAAATGAAACATTCACAAATTAAGTAATCCCTTTTTAAGTTTGGGTATAATGGGTTTTGTATCGTAGAAAAAGAAGAGTTCCTTGTAAGGTCTCTTCCAACAGAGCCTTATAAAATATAAATTTAATTAGAGAAGTGTTATCCTAACATATTTACAATTCCTTATTCATCATATAACCATTCATAACCATTCATCATAATTAAAATTTATGAGCAGATCATAATAAATTACATAACACAACAGAATATTGAAAATACATACCTCTAACTGATGCTACTACTGTTCTCCAACTCTGCCTGATGCTCTGCCCAAAACCGTCTAACTTCTCAGCCAGCTAGGAATAGAGCCTCTTTGAATCCCTAGCTCCAGGATTCTGTAAGGATTCCTAGCCCCCGAGCCCAAAACTCCCAGCAACAGGTACCCCCTTGTAACAGTCCTACAACAAGATTCTCCAGCCAAAAACCAGTAATACAGTCTTCCAATCTCCCAAAAAAAAAAATGCTCCAATACAATCTCCCAATATGAAAAATAATGCCCCCTCCCAAAATCCCCTTCTCTCGAGTGTTTTTCCCCTTCATATCCTCCTTTCCCCCTCTCCCATTCACCGCCTTCTCCCTTTCATTAAGACTCACCCACCTTATCCCTCCATTCAATGCCAACCACCTTATCCCCTTCTCTTCAATGGTTCCATCATTCGATACAAAATAATAATTAATAATTTATTAAACTTGATTTTATTAAACATATATTTAATCATTAAATTCATTAATTAGTTAATTAAACCAATTCACATTCAACAAATATTTAACCAGGACAATTAATTAATTAATTATTTAAACTAATATACAATTAATTAAACCATGACAATTGATTAATACTTAGGGTTGTTACATACACCCACCCTTCAGGAAACTTCGTCTCGAAGTTAAGGTATTTTATGATACAAGAGAAAAGACACATGGTTCACACATTCATATCAAATAACCAACATTATTAGTAAGTAAGCCAAGAAAACACGTACATACTATTGTACATGTACAAGAAATGCATGTGTATCTAGTACATACAAGTCTCGTTCATGTACTAATAACAATAACTATCACCCTTATAGTAATTTATGTATGCATCCAATCCAATCAATAAGACTATTCATTTTATAAAAGATAATAAACCAATGAAATGTTCACGAATTCACTTAATTACAATAATCTAGCTCAACAATTTTATTTAGACAATTGTAGTTTACTTAAGTAATTATGAATATACATATATATACATTTTCTTTTCAGAAGGAAAAACAATAAATTCCACCATAAGAAAAATCTCCATATACTCTCAANTTTATGATACTAGGGAAAAGACACATGGTTTACACATTCATATCAAATAACCAACATTATTAGTAAGTAAGACAAGAAAACTCATACATACTAGTGTACATGTACAAGAAATGCATGTGTAGCTAGTACATACAAGTCTCGTTCATGTACTAATAACAATAACTATCACCCTTATAGTAATTTATGTATGCATCCAATCCAATCAATAAGACTATTCATTTTATAAAAGATAATAAACCAATGAAATGTTCACGAATTCACTTAATTACAATAATCTAGCTCAACAATTTTATTTAGACAATTGTAGTTTACTTAAGTAATTATGAATACACATATATATACATTTTCTTTTCAGAAGGAAAAACAATAAATTCCACCATAAGAAAAATCTCCATATACTCTCAACTATTTCTACTCATCCTTCCTCCCTAACTTACTTCCATCTTCCATTCCTATCCTTCCTCTGCTGGACTATCTTGGAGCATCAATTATATTGACCTAAATCCAAATAGAATCCGTAAGAGGAAGTGTCACTATCTTGACCAAGCTTCCCAAACAGGAAACTGATAGTCATCATCACACGTCTAGGGGAGTGTGAGATAACGTTGTCCTCCCATGACTCTAGGTTTCAGAGGATACATGATGGGAAATGCCTCCACCCCTCCTAACAGGACTAGGGTCCACACCCTACAATGGAATATACAATGGCACCGTGTTGCTGGGAGTTTTGTCATCGTTTATTCGGTTTTGGGTAGTTTCACCTCCTGAAATCCTGCACTAGTCCACATATCATAGCAATGTATCAAACCAATATAATTTCACATACAAAGATTCATACGAAATTGTTTCTCGGCCAGTGGTCATGACATCCACTTTCATCATCATTATCCCTTGGCTATTTCATAGCCAAGTAACCTGCAGATTA
Source organism: Picea sitchensis (assembly GCA_010110895.2). Classification (NCBI taxonomy): domain Eukaryota; kingdom Viridiplantae; phylum Streptophyta; class Pinopsida; order Pinales; family Pinaceae; genus Picea; species Picea sitchensis. Next base: position 45,705 of record SNQJ01S0027701.1, read on the forward strand.
GTCTGTAACACAAACTCGTACATATCTATGCATTATCATCATGTAATTGCATACAACCATAATTTCAATTTAGTATCCGCATACCAACAACTTTAACATCAAAATTTTCAAGTTAGAAATAGATCTCATAATATCCCATAATTCAATTAACGCCACCCATTCATAGAATTATCATTTACATAATAGATTGCATCATATCCAACATCATTCAAATAGCATTTAAACCTTCATAGGATTCACATTCACACAGTATATCCCATCATATCCTTCATCATCAATAACATTTAAACATTCATAGAATTTACATTCACATAGTAGATCACATCATATCCATCATCATCAATAACATTTAAATATTCATAAAATTTACATTCTCACAATATATAGCATCATATCCATCATTATTAAAATACATTTAAACATTCATAAAGGTTCATACGTCTTAAAAGTTCAAGTGTATCATTTAATAGTTTCACTGTGAATATAAAATAAAGGTTTTTAGGCCTCAGGTAAGCCTAGCTCTCTAAGTCAAAAGGTGGCATTACATACTCCCAACCTTCGAGAAACATATTCTCGAGGCAGTCAAAATAGTGAGGGATAATCTCGTCATAATGTCTCAGCATCCTCCCAAGTAGTAGATCTTGGACTATACTTATCCCACTGGACCTTAACTTGGTCTACTAGACAGTTCCTGAGCTGTCGGACTCTACAGTCCAATATGCCTAATGGTTCTAATGTGAAGGTTCCCGCATCCGATACCTGCAATTCCTTCCAATTTAGTTTATGTGATTCATCAGCAACATAATGACGTAGAATAAATACATGAAAAACATTATGAGTTTTATGCAAGTGGGGTGGCAGTACGAGATGATAGGCAACAGGTCCAATTTTCTCTTGGATTTTGAATGGTCCTATAAATCGAGGTGACAACTTCTTCCCCTTCCCGAACCTTATGGTACTCTTATTAGGCCTGATACGAATGAAAACCTAATCTCCCACTTTATAACTTCGGTCAGTCTTGTGTGCATCCACATAACTTTTCTGTCTATCCTATGCTTCCTTTAGTCTCTGCCTAATCTGAATCACCTGTTCCTCCATCTCTTGAATCAACTCTGGCCCAACTGTTACTCAGTCTTCTAATCTTTCCCAACTCAATGACGTTCTGCATGGCCTTCCATACAAAGCTTCATAGGGTGGCATTCCGATGGAGCTATGAAAACTGTTATTGTAGGTAAACTCTACCAAAGGTAGGTACTTCTCCCAATGGGTTTGATTATCCATGAAATACATCCTAAGAATGTATTCCATGACTTGATATACTCTCTCAGTTTTCCCATCTATTTTAGGATGATAAGCTATGCTTAAGTTTAACTGAGTCCCCAACGCTGACTGCAAACTTGTCCAAAATCTAGAAGTGAATCTAGAGTCCCTATCTGAAATGATCTTCTTGGGTATCCCGTGAAAATGGATGACCTCACTTACAAACACGCATGCCACTTCAGTGACATCGTAAGTGTCTCTAACCGGAATAAAATGAGCACTCTTGGTCAACTTATCAACTATCACAAGGATGGCATTGTGTCTATGAGATGTGAGCGACAACCCCACAACAAAATCCATAGAAATGACTTCCCACTTGGTCATAGGAACATCATGTGGTTGTAGGAGAACTGTCGGGTGATGGTGGTTGGATTTCACTTGTTGACACTCTAGGCACTTGGCGACGAAATGGACTACATCACGGTTCATGCCTACCTAGAAGAAGAGCTTCCTCATGTCTGCATACATTTTCTTCACACCCAAATGTGCACAATAAAGTGCTCTATGGGCTTCCTTCCGTATGATGCTTCGATTATTCCCAACTTCGGGGATGTACATCCTTCCTCGATATCTTAATAGTCCGTCTGCTTCCAGACTATATCCTTCATACTTTGGATCTAATTGCCTCCCACTCTGGAGGTTTGAAGTAATCTTTAAATACCAACTATCTCCATGGAGTTGCATCAACTCACATTCCCTCAGATTGACTTTTAAGGGTACCAAGGAGAAGACACATGGTATCCTGATCAAGGCATCCAAGACCACATTTTCCTTTCCCTTGATGTATGAAATACCAAAATCATAATCACTCATAAACTCAATCCATCACCTTTGCCTGGCATTCAGATCCCTTTGAGTGAAGAGATGTTTTAAACTTTGATGGTCTGTTTTGAGCTCAAAGTTTCACCCTACTAGATAGTGCCTCCAAAGTTTTAGAGCTATCATTACAGTTGCCAACTCTAAATCATGAGTAGTGTAAATTTCCTCGTGTTTCTTCAACTTCCTTGACGCATAAGCTATCACTCCTCCATCCTGCATTAGCATGGCCGTCAACCCTTGCTTTGAGGCATCTGTGCAGACTGTGAAGTCCTTTTCCATATATGGCACTCGTAGAATTGGTGCACTAGTTAGTAATCTCTTAAGATCGATGAATGCACTATCACATTCTTCTGTCCATTCATACCTGACCCCCTTGCATTGCAAAGTGGTGATGAGTTTTTCTATTTTGGATAACCCTTCCACAAATATCCGATAATAACCTGCTAGCCCCATGAAGCTTCTTACCTCATGAGAATTTTTCGGCACTGGCCATTCCATAATGGCCTTTACCTTTTCTGGGTCCATGGAGATTCCTTCACCAAAAATGATATGCCCTAAATAGTGAATTTATTTCTGGAAGAAGGAACACTTCGACAACTTCCCATACAATTTGTTCTCTCTAAGGCAAGACAACACCACTCGCAAGTGTTCGTCATGTTCTCTTTCATTCTTGGAATAGATGAGGATATCATCTAGAAAGACTTGTAAAAAGTGGTCTAAGTACTTTTGGAATACACCATTCATGAGGCCCATGAATACTGCTGGCGCATTAGTCAATCTGAAAGGTACTACAACAAACTCGTAATGCCCAAACCGAGTTTGAAAGGCAGTTTTAGGAATATCACCTTCCTTAATCCTTAACTGGTGATACCCTGATCACAAATCAATCTTTGAGAATACCGCTTCTCCTTTCATCTGATCGAAGAGATCATCTATTTGTGGCATTGGGTACCTATTTTTCACTGTAGCATGGTTCAAGTCCCTGTAATCTATAAATATTCGTAAGGAACCGTCCTTCTTCTTCACAAAGATTACTGGTGCACCCCAAGGTGAGACACTGGGCCTTATTAGCCCTAAGTTGAGTAGCTCTTTCAACTGCATATGCAACTCACAAAGTTCTGGCGCTGTCATCCTATATGGAGTATTGGAAATTGGTTCTACACCAGGTTTTAGCTCGATAGTAAAATCAAGCTCCCTCTCAGGAGGTAACCTTAGAAACTCACTTGGAAAAACATCTTTAAATTCTGACACTACTGGGTATTGATCCAAGGAGGGCCCTTTCCTTTCACTCACTGCTTCCACTACATAAAGTTGACACCCTTGCCTCATGCACCGCTTAACCTTCATAGTTGAGATGAAGCGTAGAAACACCTTTCTATGTACACCATGGATTTCTACTGGCCTTCCTTCGTCGTCAACACAAAGCACCCTTTTTGTGAAACAATCTACCATAGCTCGATGGGCTTCTAACCAATCCATTCCAATGATTAGGTCATACGCCCTGAAAGCAGTGACATATACTTTCAACCTGGTAGTACACACCCCCAGGTCTACTAGACAATTATCAACGCTAGGTCCTACTGCTTGTTTCCCCCCCCCGAAGCCATCTCGACTTGTATAAAGTCATCGTGATCATAGGCTGCCAAACCACTCTTTTCTAATGCAGATGGTGAAATGAAACTATTGGTAGCACCAGAATCAAATAAAATTCTAACATTGATATGATTTAGCGTACCTGACGACTCCACCACCATGGATTGATGTTCTGCCTGGCAATTATTAACTGCTGCATAAATCTGGTGGCTACCACTTGCTCTTCCCATCAGGGCCTTTCCTTCTCTATGCACAAATCCTTCTTGCAACTCTGGGAAGTCATGCTGGTAATGGGGTCCTCCACATCCCCAACATGTAACCCAAGATTCAACTTGCGTACTACTCTGTGACGGTCTCTGAAATGAGTTCCTTCCCCTAGAACCCCTACCGCTACCAGCTGCTCCCTGAGATGGTCGTGGACCTGCCTACGTTGCTGGTGATGAACAATATGCTGCACTCGCTGCCATTGAAATACCTGTGGCGATTGTCCTTGGTGCGACTGTATTACCATATGAAGGTGGCCTGGATCTCCCTCCCCTGGAAAATGTCCTAGGGGCCTTCCCCATGAATCTAGGACAATGTAGAAAGGTCAACCTCATACCTCCATTTAAGTTCATGTCTTCCTCAGCATAACGTGCATTTTCTACTGCTTCCGCTACCGAAGGCAGTTTCCACATCCGCACCATAGCCCTTATCTTAGGGTTTAACCCATAGACAAAGCGTTCTTCATGTTGTTGATCATTATCCATGTATGAAACATATTTGACCAATTCCATAAACCTGATCTCGTATTCTTCTACGATCATGTTTCCCTATACTAGAGCGTGAAATGCTCCCACCTGTTGTTCCTCGTATTAAGCTGGTAGATATTTCCTTCGGAACCTCTCCTCAAAAAGTTCCTAAGAGACGGTGTCCAGGGTAAGGTGCAATTGCCTCTCTAGGTTTCCCCACCATTTCAGGGCACTGTCCCTTAACTGAAATATTGTTATTTTCACCTTTGAAGTGGACGCATAGTCTCTTAAGGCGAAACACCTTGTCATGCCTTCCAACCATGCCTCTGCACGTTCACTGGCACGACCCCTGACAAACTCTAGAAGTTTGATCTTCTGTAGTTCTCTAGTGATGTCTTCGGGTGGAGGCCCTCCCCCTGAATCCCTCGATGCTTCAGGATTACCCGATCCAGACGGTGGGGGCTCCACTTCGATCCCTGCTGGTCGACACCTCTTTAAAGTCTCATTAATGGCCTCCAAAGAGCACAGAATGAGGGATAATTCAGGTGATGGTGGTGGCGGCACTGGCGGTCCCTACGACGATGCCCCTCTAACTCGATTTCCTCGAGTCCTAACCATCCTGTATAATTGAATCAGCATCAACCAAAAGTTTGTCAGGGAGAGTCTAAAGAAATTCACATTTGCACAACTTAAACTTGTAAACAAACGCTACTCTCTTTAGGGGAAGTGGCTAGGTTAGGGTTAAATCATCTAAGCTCGATGTCTTCACCTAAGAAAACTATTGACTCCCTCACCTAGTAGCTACGCTAGCACTGAACCACACTCACCAATTCCTCTAACTTACCTTCCTAGTGCGCATGAAGCCCCCTTCCCGCTTCTCCTGGTCTAAGTCCTTAAACTTTTCATTTAATGTGATCTTGAACATGATGTTGATTAATTATTATCAACCTAATAACCTAGATTAATCAGTTAACCTAAGTTTCAAGTTAGTCCCCTTATTAATATTGGGAGCATTATTTTCATATTTAAAATACCTAATATTAATATAATACTATATTAATACAATAGCTTAATTTTAACATTATGCTATCTTAACATAATAATATATATATCTAATTACTAATGTATATATAGCATATATACTTATATTAAATTATATATAAATTAAACTAATTTAATAAATTTAAATTATTTCAAAATTTAACCAAATTAAACAATTAAACTAAATCTAATTAACAATTAAAACAATTAAATTAAAAATAATTGAAAATAAAATAAAACTAAAATAATTTAATTTATTAATATTTTTTTTTTTAATCACGTTCAGGCATTGTGGGTCCTCGCATGAGGCCCACGTGCCCCCCCTGGCTCTCCTTACGTAAAACCCTACACCCCACATTTTTTCTCAAACAATCCATCATTTGCCGCCTCTCTCACTCCGCAACTGCGGCCGGGGCCTCTCCCACTCTGCAACTGCGGCAGAGTTATGGTAATGGCTAAAGGCTCCTCCCTTGATGGCTTAACTTGTGATGTTGCATGTTGAGCACATTATGGACCTCTCTTTGGTGGCTTGGTTTAGCGCTTAGGTGCTAGGGTTTGGCTTGACTTGTTTATGTTGCGTGTTGTGTTTGGTGCAGGTGCGCTAGATTTTAGTTTGCTGCGGGTTCCTCCCTTGGCCTGCGAGCTCTTCCCATCAGTTTGTGACTTGGCCTGATTCTTTGATTGGAGCTTGGCTCATGAGGTAATTGACCCAATATTTTTTGTAAGGCTTGTCCCCGAATGCGTAGTGAACTATAGAACTCCCCATCCTTAATGGATTTGTGCATGGCAACCCGTGGGCGCATTGTTAATAGCCTTCGTTTTTTTTGTCTGGAAAGAAAAGGCTTGGTGCTTAATGTTGAGATTTGTGTTGTATGGTACAATTGTGATAGGTATTGAACATCTTGACATGTAGTATGGCTTTTTATTAAGCGCTTGGGCATTGGGGTAGTTGGATAACGCATTGAGAATAACAGTGCTCCTCCTCCAAGTTACTTGGCGCTTGTGCGTTGTGCTTTGGTGCAAAATAAAATTCCCATGATGGGATCCTCCTCATGGCTTGGTGTTCAATCTTTGGTGCTGACCTGTGTGCAAAGTGGCTCCTCCTCGTGGATTTCTTTTCAGTCTTTGGTGCTGACCTGTGCGTTCGGTATTTAGTGTCGACCTGTGTGTTGGCTTGTGGTGATGTGTGTTGTGTATGCTGATACAACTTTATTTTCTCTGCTCAATCCGGCCCTTTTGGCTGTGTGGTGATTGATATGAATGTATTTTTGCAGGTAAAGGCCTGCGGGCTCCTCCCTTGGCCTACGGGCTCTTCCCTTGGCCTGCGGGTTCCTCCCTCTGTTTGGCTTTGGAATTTGGCATCGACTTATGATGTGTTGTCTCCAAGTTGCATTGTCACATGACTTGGAAATTTGGCATGCGATTTGTAGCTCCCGGGTGCTTCACTTTGAGATTGGGTGTTAAAGCCCCAATAATTTTTACTTTTTTTACGCGTTATGTAAAAATAATACACCTTATGGGCTCTTCCTCATAGCTTGGCACTTGGTCAGCATTGGACTTTGGTGCTTAATCATGCTGAGTGGTAAGCTCATATATTTAGAGATTGGGTCTTGGGCCCAATATTTTATTTACTTCTTCTTTATTAT